>JALHBL010000618.1:0-42500 GCA_023638675.1 Camponotus pennsylvanicus
GAGTCTTTTTATAAATGTTCCTGACATTACACTGCTGCTGTATACGACAAGTATTGATAATTCACTAAGACGTTCCTCCGGCTATATACTATATCAATCAACATATTATTCTATATTAATAAGACATAGCAGTAATATTTATATTATATTAATTTAATATTTTATTATTAATTTATAAAGCTTCTTGAATGATTTTGAAATAATCATGTGGGCTATTTACAGTCTTATTAAGATTGTATAAATAATAATTGTATTGAAATTCTTTTACGATTGCTTTGAATGATTATAATGAGGAACTCATTAATTTTCTTTGATTGATATATGTATATATACTTATGTAGCATATCTAACGGTTATGCATTGGTTTTAACAATATAAATCAATTAGCTTCGAACAAGATTATAAATCTATCCTTAGCGATCTTTAATTTCGTTATTAAAGTGTCTTGATATATGTATATATATTTATTATTCCAATTATTCGTTGGTTAAACAAATTTAGATATATGTATTTTTTTATTCCTTATTCTGGTATTAGAAATAATATTCATATGATGACTTATACTAGGATTTATCGCAAATATGTTTGACATAAGTACGTGATTTAGAAATAATTCGTTGAAGGTTTCCTTTTGGAAATTTTTACTCCATTGTTAATAATTCTTCATATAAGCACCGTCATATCTGGTCAGCACTGCCCATACATTACAGTTTACTTCTGGTTATAACTACATCTATTGTTGGTATATTGTGAATTGATATAATTAATTCGATAATTTCATTAGTTCTTGAAATAGGTATATATATGTGTGTATATATAGTCGGCGCTCGGTTAGTACTGACGGTCTACTAGTGTATCGATTATATAGGATAACTAAATAATATGAGTATATGACAATAAGCGAAGTATAGCGGTTATATGTGAAGATTATATAGAATTAAGGTTCCCTATATTATTTTATAGTAATATTTGAAAATTGTTGCGGGACGTAACAATATAATGATATATATTAATATATAAAGAAATTTTAGAAATATTTTTTAATATTACTTTTTTTATAATAAATAATTGCTCTATAATATCTCATAATTACAAAAATAGAATTTATAATAATTGCGTTTTAATATTGATACAAATAATTATGTGCATATAATATTTAATATAATTAATATATTATTACAGGAAATTCTCAGGAAACAAGTTCGAATAAAATAGGAATAAATAATGATAATGAGATTATTGACTGCAATATTGTGAGTAATATAATACAAGATGAAAGTACTGTGTCTTTGAATAGTATTTTACATGCATCAAATCAGCACGATCAAAATGAAGCGGTATATTCGTTAATAAGTCAAGAGTCAATAAGAAACAGAATGTCAGCACATGTAACGTACAATGTAATAATGAAATTGAAAATTTAAATAAAGGTTTGTTATTAAAATTATACAAATATTCACGATCATACTTATATATAAATTTATTTGAAAATAAGTTCTAGAAATTCTTTAATTTTTTATATTTTAAACAAAAATATCTAAAAATTCGAGGAAATTTAAAAAATTTAATATATAAATTTGAAATATTTGTATAGATACTTTGTATATATTAGGTATATATTAGTATATATAAGTATATATTAAAAACAATGAAGGAAGGTGTATGCTAAATAATAAATGTATGATTAAGTTTCATAATTACTTAAATCATTTATTAGATACTGCCCAAATCATTTCTGATAACTTACTGTCTTGTGATTGGAATGAAAATACAATGCAATTTGAGGTGTATGAACCCAGTTCTAATGATTTACAATGCATTACTTCAAATATTACATTTGGACAGTCTCTCGAATCTGATAAATATGTTTCCACTGAAGGTACATAGTTATTTAAAAAATAATAATAAGCAAAATTATCATATAAAATACATATTTTTTTATTTTATAACTCATGTATTAATAATTTATAATTTATATGTTGAGAATAACAATATATATATATATTATTACAGAATATGTTGATGATGCAAACACACAAAACAATGATTTAGAAAATACACTTGACAAGAATTCTTCTTACGTAACATCGAGCAATTCGTCTGATGAAAATATAATTCAGACTGAAATCAATCAAACAACAGATGCTTCCCTCAAGGAGATTAATAGTTCAGAAAATGTATCTAGTGGATTAGATATATCAACGTCATTAAACGTAACAGGCAACTGTGCCCGAGATGATGCCGAAATGTTCGTTTTATCAACTGGTGCAGGCACCAAAGAACATTTTTGCATATACTGTAATACGTTTCAAAGCAAAATGAATGCATTACATGTAACGTGTACAATATGGTTGCTTCAGCAAGTGTTTCACATATTTTATTTATTTGATAATAATTTTTTTTGATAAGAAATCTTTGTAATGTTCAGTATGATAGTGATATTTCAGATTCTGGATTTTCAGAGTTTAATATAATTTAATTCTGTATGGAGAGAGATGGACCAAGGATGAAAAATGTATTGCTCTTGAAATGTATAGAAAATATTAAAGTATATATTAAACATTATAAAGTCATTGCACATACAATAGTCATACTGTACATATATCGTAATCTTCATGCTTTAAAGAAAAATTTAAAAACTTAAATAATTTAATAATAACGAATAAAATAACATATAACTTATCATATCACGTCATATAACATATTACAAACTTAGAATTTATTATTATGTAGTAAATATAATAAATATTAAAATATATTAAATTTATTTGATGCTTTATTAGAATATAATTATTTAACATTAAATTACTATAAAATATTAAATTCAAAATCAAATGTTTAATCTCAATAATAAACAAAAACTAATTATATTTAGAGAAACATAAGTGTTTTCATATAACATACTTAAAATAGTGCTAACACTATTAACAAAGTATAAATATGTTATAAGCACAGTACAAAAACACGTACAAAAACCGTATCAAAAATTGTATAATATATATAATTGTTTGCGTTTAAATTTTATTTTTTGTAAATATTACATATATATAATTTACTTTAAGTATGTTATATGAAAACACTTATGTTTCTCTAAATATAATTAGTTTTTGTTTACTATCGAGATTAAACATTTGATTTTGAATTTAATATTTTATAGTAATTTAATGTTAAATAATTATATTCTAATATAGCATCAAATATATTTAATATATTTTAATATTTATTATATTTACTACATAATAAATTCTAAGTTTATAATATGTTATAGCTAAATTATTACGTTTTTGGTTATGTAACCATTTTAATAGTAGCCACATTTCGTCCCTTTAATATATGAGGATGCTTTTTAATAAAATTTCCGATTTGAATAAAAGTAGGTAATTTTGCTTCTTTTCGCGATATCCAAAAGTATCAAGAACCACGCGTTTTTCATCCTTAGTCCATCGTGTACGATTAAAGTGAACTAAAAAGACAAGGAAAAAGATAAACATAATAATCAATGTTTAAAAATAATTATAATAATAAGTATAGAAATAAACAAACCTTTCATAGTATTTTCTTGTAAATTCTGAGTTTGTTCATTGTTATCATTATGTGTTTCTTTAAATGATTCATCTTCATCTTTGTTATTGACATCATTATTGACATGACAATTATCTCTATTAAGCTCTGAAGATTCAGAATCTGAATTATCACTATCATCTTCATCATGATCAATTCCTTGTGCCGCTTCTAAATACTGCGATATTTCTAAAATTTCTTTCTGTATAATAGGTTGCCTATAATGAACCATATGTATCTTATCAGCATGACCCATGAAATTTGCGAGTGATGAGATTTCGTTTTCCGATAAATTGTAATTAATACACATTGTCGCTATATGTTTTCGTAATTGAGTTGCTCGCAAAGTTTCAGGATTTTCAGCACCGCATTCGATTGCGTATTGTCGCAACAAATCACATGCCAAAAGATATCTGTATTTATCCTTTACAAGAGAAGGGAGACCGAATAAATATGGATTATTTCGTGAAACTTTAGCAGCTTTCCTATGCTTTAATATCATATCTATGCAATTTCTCAATTCTCATGTCAATAAAACTGGTACCGTTCGTCCAAGTTTACCTCTTAGTGTAAAACGAACATATTTTTTAGCTATATCTTTGGCATGTGTTGAAAGTGCTTCATACGCTTCATTAGTTTGATAATTAATTCCTTCGTAAGCCTTGTAATCTTCAATATGTGTTCTTTGTATTTCTCCAGCTCTACGACGATTAAACACTTGTATTGATGTCAATGTTACTTTCATAAGTGTAAGCCATGCCTCTCATAAGAAAATTCTTCTTTTAAATTATCGTAAGCTGATCGACGTTTTTCTTGTAAAAAGTTATGAAGTTTAATTATATCTGATTTTGAAGGCAAAACAATTTTTTTACGTCTTTTATTTCAATTTATCGTCTTGGATATTGTTTTTAGTAATGTGTTATGTAAAGTCTTCGAAAAATACTTTTAAAATATCTTTAACAAGTAATTTTTTATCATATTCTTCTTTTCTATTAAATCTATTAATCAAATTTTTTCAAATTCTTTTATTAAGTCTCCAAGTCATGATGCTAATGATGAAATTTTCCGCACAACGATAAACTTGCTAATGTGTTAATGCAATTGCTTCAATGCAAACTGCTATATCGTGGAAACAAAGGTCCATATTCTAAATTCTCTTTTATCGATAAAAGTGCCTCTAAAAGTGGCTTATAGCCAATCAGAAGGCTTATAAGCCACTTTTAGAGGCATTTTTATTGATAAAAGAGGATTCAGAATATGAACCAGTCTGTAATTTCAGGAGATTCATATTTTAATGTTTGTAATAAACAGCCCATTCTTCTCATTTTTTACCTTATCTTTGCATCATTATGCTCTAATATTTGGTATTTTTTAAGTTACCGATTTCCAAGTGCAATAATTAATTTTAAAATATAAAATATTATTTATTATAAATTTAAAAAAATTTTTTTTAATATTTTCTAAAGACTACAATGTTATTGCTAAAATTATATGGCAATTATATAACAATGCTTGCATTGAAATTATCCATGGCAATGAATAAAAGTAAAAGATAAAAAAATTGTGTCCCAAATCAAACATAATTAAATTTCATAATTTTCTACAAGAAAAATGTCGAGCATTTTATAAAATATTAATAATTTAAAATAAATCGTTAATGTTAGTAATTTAAAATTAAAATAAATAAATTTTTCCTTTAAGTAGGGAAAGATATATAATATTAGAATACTATTTGTGCGGATGTATGTATTCGATCAATTATTATTTTTTTTAAACTAATATTATTGTAATATCTTTATTTCTAAGAACCAATACATTTTTGGAGAATTATCTCTTTTGTTTCATTTTAGTTCTATTATTGAAGTCAATAAATTATAACTATAAAATATAATTCGTCTAATTATATATGACTAAGAATTGTATATTGAAATAAACATCTCAGTGTCTTCGAAATGTTTCTGCAATTTTTCTTCACTCTCTAATTGTAATGTTTTTTTTATGTTTGCATCAGATAATAATCATTTATAATATATATTTTTTAGTTATCTTTAAAATATAGTATATATTTTGTATATATTTCATTTATTTTATCCTTCAATTCTTCAAAGAATTGTATATTAAATATTTCAATGACTTCGGAGTATTTCTATAATTTTTCGCTACTCTATAGTTATGCTTTATATTTGTATCAAATGATAATCATTTGAAATTAACGAATTTTTATATTGTACATATTTCATTCATTTTATCTTTAATTGCTTTATATGTCTTGTATATATTCGCAAATGTTTTAATTTTTGAACTACTACTAATTCATTATATATTCATTCAAAATAATTATATTTCTATGAAAAGTATTACACATTATTACAATATATGCAAACATTTCTTATGTTTAACTGATAATCATTAAAAATATATAAATTTTTTAATTATCTTTTGAACATATATTGAGTTTTTTATATTCCATTAATTTTGTTTAATTTTTTTATCATTGTAGTCTATTGTACACAATATTGGATAAATGTTTTTTATAGCTTTACAATGATTGACCATTTGTACTGATAACAATATTTTGTAAGTATAAGCTATGGCTTATGAAAAAATTTATTTTAAAAAAATAAATTATAATTTAATCACATTCATTTTTCTTATAGATAATTATGGAATTTTAGAAAAAATTTAATTTAGAACAGAATAATTTTTATCTTGAGCCTTTTGTTTCGGATGTTATTTATTAATATGCGTTATAAAATCTTTAAAAAACATTTTTAAAAAATTTTTAATAACAATTTTTTATGATTTGTATTTTTTTAATAAATTAATTATATATACAATTTTTTCAAGTTTTTTATCATCAAGTTTGAGTATAAGTTTATGAGTGATAATATTAA
The DNA here is from genome assembly GCA_023638675.1 of Camponotus pennsylvanicus. Taxonomy (NCBI): domain Eukaryota; kingdom Metazoa; phylum Arthropoda; class Insecta; order Hymenoptera; family Formicidae; genus Camponotus; species Camponotus pennsylvanicus. The sequence goes on from JALHBL010000618.1 coordinate 6,456, forward strand.
TTATACGAGTTTACTTTAAATCATACGAATATTGTACATATATACAATATATAGTATTATATTTTATAAAAAATTAGATTATTACAGAGAATACTAATAAGAATAATAAATAAAAAATATATTTTATTTGAAACTGCGTTTAATAATACTCAGTTGTATGCACCGGTCCTCATAAAATACTTTGTAGTAAAAAAATTAATGGTAATATGTTTATCATGTATTAGGACATAAAATTCAAGACGGTACTGATAAAATACATTGCACTCAAAAGGGTTTTATCGAGACAGTCCCAATAATATACGCAACACAAAAAAAATTAGCGGGACAGTCCTCCTAAACGCCAAAGGTCCCGTTAATATACATTTCACTTAAAAAATGGTACCGCTAAAGTACAAATGACAAACATATATGTGTTTATAAATGCAACTTTATACAAATGAATAGTAATCGAACAATAGCGAACTTTATATATAAACGAACAATTATCTTGATAATATACGTATTATTAAACACTATAATACTTGCAAAATTAATTTTTCAAACAGGCGCCTAAGGCAACTCAGAATTCAACGCTATTATAGCAATGTTTTAATTACGCACTCATGGCAGTTTTTATATAGCGCCAATGTAGCAGATTAACTTTTATTTATAATTTTCAAAAATTGTAAAATAAAAGGATTATATAAATGTTTGGGTACGTAATTAAGCCCAAAATAAATTGTTTTAATTAGGCGCCTAGGGCAAGCCAGAATTCAGCGCTATTGCAGCCGATATTTTAATTCAGCGCTTACGGCAGCCTCTAAATAGCGCCAGAGCAGCCAATTTGTTTTTATAATTTTCCGTTCCTGAAAATAAAAAGCTTATATTAAAAAATTATTATAAATAATGAACAATTAATGAATACACTTCAAATAATAGTAAACGTAATATTGCTATTATAAGTAGTATTAATAAGTATATAATAATTACACAATCCTTAAGAATATGTATTTCTATCGCTTTATTATATCGAATATATTGTTACGCGCGCGCCCGAGTCGAAGCGGCCCTGCCGTTGTCCGGATCTCGTGGTCAATTGTTTGTAAACAACGAGAGTCAGCTGAGTCTTTTCCGAGCTGTCAAGCTGAGTGTTATATATTCGGAGTATTTCCGTGTGGAATCTTGTTTGTTTTCTGTGTTCCCTTGTGTTAATTAAAGTTCTTGTGTTCCTTTATAAATTCGTGTTCTTATTCACGAGTGCGCGAGCGTGAGCGCGAGCGAGTACGCGGGTGCCGATCCTTGTGTCGCGCGCGATCGATAGATATCGTTCCGCGGACGCAACAATATATACGTTTTGCTTTAGTGATAAAAAATTGGTACATGAAATAAAAATATATATGTGTCTTTTGTCGCACAACTTCTTTATCAATTGATTAATATATGCATGTATATAAACCTCATTCACTTCCTAGTGAGAAATGATAAGTCGAATAAACGTCTAAGACATCTAATAAATGTCTATTAGACATCTATTAGACGTCTTAGACGTTTATTAGACGTCTATCCGACTGTTAACGCGTTTCTTTAATCGAGTGTGTAATTAATAATTAAATGCGTTAACCGTTTATTAAATTCGTACCGTAACCGTTGGTAAATTCCTCCTTTTATCAATCGTGAGTGATTAAGTGCGCGAGTAAATTTGTAAAAGTGTCGAAAGTGATGAAAGAAAAATTTTCGCTTATTTGACGATGTGTCAGACTGCGTGTTGAAGAAACGACGTCTCGTCGACGACGATTATTATCGTGCAACACACTGGGCACTGCTATTTATCAGCAGTATGAAGAATCTCATTATTAAGGTAAGAATAAGTGAGTGAGTGAGTGAGTGAGAGTGAGGGAGAAGAGAGAGAGAAAGAGAGAGTACGGTGCATGTGTGGATACGCGTGCATAAATACACACACACACACACACACACACACTGATTGTTACACTCATCGTGTGCAGCAATCAGCTGATCGCGTCGAGCGCCCCACATGATCGCCTGTATCGGACGGTGAGTTGCGCCGTCCCTGTCTACCTCTTGTACTCGTTCCGTAATTCGCAAACTATTTTATTTAGTAATTTAAAAACTAAGCCTCGTAGACAATTTTGGTAAAGGGAAAATCGTCTTAGAATAGACTCGACAATTTATTTTTTTAAAGACAAACGTTTTTTCTGGATCATCCTGTATATACAGGGTGTCCCATTTTAACTTTCACACTCGAATATCTCGAAACCATGGCGGTTTCGGTGAAAATGTTTTAAACAAAAGTGGTATGGTTTTAAGGGGACCATGAGATGGTGTCATTGGTTTTACCTTAAAAAGTTGTTTGAAGGTCACGTGAAGGTCACCTCCAACTTTTTAAATGGGATACCCTATATACTTTTGGATATTCTTGTGGCTTGCCTCAAGAGCTTTCCAAAACATTATAATTAAACATTTTTTTATGAAAGTAACAGGGAAAGGAAAAGGCAAAAGAACAGGGATGGAGTGTTCTGCGCAAGCCGCGGCGAAGCGAAGGCCGTACCGAAATCTCGAAATTGGGCGCCAGATACAGTCTTTCACGTATCAATTCGCGGAACGACAAAATAACACGACAAACACAAGCCTTTTTCGCCACGGGCCGACTAGTTCACCTAAACGGTAGAGGGGTAAGGTCTATGGAAAAGGGTATTATAATTAATTTATATGAGACTTCCCGAAAATCCCAAAATTCGACAAACACGACCGAAGTTTAATATTCACGACAGACTAACACTCAAATAATTTACGCGAGCGTATTATAATAAAGTATAACAAATTTATTTTAAACAAAACGTTTCCTAATTATTATTATTTTTATTGTAACAATATTGTACATTGGGCAACCCGTCGGAGCATATCGAGAAGAGGACGGGGAGGAATCTTTCACGAAAACCGAAATGGCGCTTCCATTCCAGCCGCCGAGACATTCGCATTTGAATAAGAAGACAGCTTTTTACTTTAAATGCGAATAACTCCAAAAAATCATTGTATCGAGACGAACAAAAAAGCATTTTAAAAAGGAGACTGGACTATTATATGCGTTTTATCTTATTGAGCTGCGATATCAAACCCTCGCCATGTGCCGTGGCGAACTCGGGTCATTTTTTTCAATTTTGCATGCTCTCGTTATGTCATCCGCCATTTTCAGAAAAATTGTACAAAATTGCTATATAAAATTTCGGAAACTGGAAATACAAACCTTTAAAATGCTTTTTGTAAAATCCTTCCAGTTGTATCAGGTGCTGAGATATTCAATTTTAAATTTTTAGCAACGCCGAATTGCAAGAATAAAAATTTCATGGTTCGCTAGTACCGCGGTATCTTAAGACTCGAAACCGTACTCGTGGTTGTGTGCGTATGTGTGTTAGTGAGTGTGCCTGTGTGCGTGTATGTGTGTGTGTATATGTTAGTAAGTATGCAAAGCAATTCTATATACTAAATTAAAAGGTAAAGCTATGCAAGACTTCGAGACGCGAAATATACATACACTACCGCTCAAAAGTATTTGCCCACCTAAGATACTTGTGCTCTAATGGCTAGGAATAAATAAAACAATGTAATAATCTTATGAAAAGTGTTCATATATAATAAACTAAAATTGCAAGAACAAATTGTACACTTAACTTATACATTTAACAAAACACTTATACATTAAACTTTTGATTCATCTATATGCCCGCCTTTATTTTTGATTACGGCTTCACAAAGTCTCGGCAGTCTTCTTATTAATTTTTCTAGCGTTTCTCTGGATATTTACTGCCACTCTTCTTGTAGAATTCTCCACAAGTCTTCTCGGAATGTAGGACAAGATTTTCGCACCTCTCTATCCAGTTCATCCCACAATAACTCGATCGGATTAAGATCAGGTGATTGCGGGGGCCATTCCATAACTTTTAAAACGTGTTGCCTTTTCAAATGTTCTGAAAATGTTTTACACAGTTTTGATGTGTGTTTGGGGTCATTATCATGTTGAAAAATAAAGTTTGTTCCAATTAACCGAGTGCCAGAAGGAACAACATTTTCTTCTATGATCTTTTTATATCCTTCTTTTCGGAGAATTCCCTCTATTTTAATCAAGTCACCCACTGCAAATCCACTAAAACATCCCCATACCATGACAGAACCTCCACCGTGTTTGAAGCCACTGTGCAGCCGTCAGCTACCCTCTCATTAGAATATCGGCGAACGAAGACACGTCTCTTAGTCCCAAAAATTTCAAATTTGGATTCATCACTCCAAAGAACCTTGTTCCAGTCTTCAATTGTCCAATCTTTGTGTTGTTGAGCCCAATTAAGTCTTTTCTTCTTATTTGCAGTCTTCAATAGCTGTTTTGATACGGCTAAACATCCTTTAAGGCCTGCATCTAAAAGTCGTCTTTTTACAGTGGATAAACTAATAGGTTTATTGCGGCTCTCATTGATTTGTGCTGTTATTTCAGGAGCGGTAAGGCGTCTATTACGTTTGCTTTTTATTATAATATTTAAATCATCCCTTGAATTCGTTATTCTTGGTCTGCCTTGGCGAGGATTATTGGTAACTTTGCCTTGAGTAGTGAATTTCTTCACATTGTAGTCAACAGTTCGCCTTGATATCTTCAAATCTTTTGCGATTTGACGATTGCTCTTTCCAGCCTTATGAAGCCCGATAATAATACCTCTCGTCTCTACCGATAATTCCTTTGTTTTGCCCATTTTGATAAATTGAGGGAAAAAAAGTCTTTATAAAAAGAGAGTATTTTAGACAGTTATGATTTTTAGTCAAGTGAGCAGATAACTAAAGCAAAGTTGTATTATACGTCTTACTTCTGTATGCCAAACTACCAAATAAAAGAAGATCGAAATAACCAAGTGCCTGTCGCGGGTAAAACATAAGTACATTAATTCCAAGAAATGAATCATAGGCGCTATCTTTAGTTTCGTGGTTAATTATCGGTAAATATCAAATCTTATTCAACATAACAGCTATCGATAAGGATGTTATATATGTACATAAACAATAAATATTGATAAAGTCACAATAGAGACTTGTTTTAAAATTTTCGATAAAATTTACAGTGGGCAAATACTTTTGAGCGGTAGTGTACGTTCGAAGATTTAAAACAACAACTCGAAACGTGCTATCAAGGAAAACAAAGCACGACTCATTTGCAAATAGAGTTTAACTCGCTAAAACAAAAATCAAGCAATACCGCACATGCATTCGGACAACGTGTCGATACACTAGCTATGAAACTATATGAATCTATGGTGGAAGGAGAAGAACGACCTCCTTCATTCAAACAAGCGATACAAGAAGCAATTAAAAAACAAGCTCTAATAAACTTTCAAATCGGATTACGCGATGAATTAAAAATTCTCATGCGATCACAACGATATACTACGCTCCAAGAAGCGATAAATGGCGCGAGCGCGGAAGAGAAGCTTATCGGACCGTCTGTCACACGAGCACCCGGCTTCTCTAATAAAAATAAATTCGACGCTAAACACACGCGACCAACTCGAGACACAAACATACAGTGTTATAAATGCGGAAAATCTGGACGCGATTGCCGTAGCAGTAATAAATATACACTACCAAAACCGGAAACATCTACGCGAATAAATACTGTAAATAAATTTTGCAAATATTGTAAAAAATCCGGACACAGCCGCGACGAATGCTGGAATTTAAATGGACGACCAAAAATTAATATTAAAAATAATAAACAAAATAATAGAAATAATTACAAAGATAATACGCGTGAACAAAAGACCACATCGACAGCTGAAAAAGAACGCCGACTCTGCAAGCAATAGCGAAGAGGAGCAGGAAGAAACGAAGAAGCAACCGCGACCTGCCCTAGAGTATCGCGTAACGCATGTTAAAATATGCATGCACTATCGGAGGACGAATTACTACAAGTTACACTACCAATTCGTGAAGTAAAAGGAGAAAAAATAAACATGTTATACGATTCCGGATCAACAATTTCCTTAATAAAATTAAAACATCTAAAGGACGACACATTAATGTACGAAAAGAAGATAGCACTTATAGGAATAAACGGACATAAAATATATACATTAGGCAAAATGTACGCTACGATAAAAATTAATAAACACAAAATCAAACATGCATTTTACGTAATAAAAGACGATACCGCCATAGAACACGAAGGAGTTCTAGGATTAGACTTCTTTAAAAAATAAACAGCTAAATGCGATTATGAAACTAGCGAAATAAAAATAAAAGACAGCACATTAAAACTCCATCCTTGCAATAAAATAATTTTAAATCCGCGTAGCGAGACAATAATAAAAGCTGCGACTAATCGAAATCGGATAGGGATAGTCCGAACAGAAGAAACCACACCAGGAGTTTATATTGGAAGTTGTCTAGTAGAACCAAAATATTTTTCATGTCCCGTGAGCGTAATAAATACGACCGATGAAACCTACGAGATAGTAACCCCCATCGTCACATTAAAGGACATGGAAGACAAAATTAGCACTACCGAAATAAATACAATAAAATCAAGGACGAAGATTAAAACCAACACTCCGCGAGTCCAGCGCATTTGACAACTACTGCGAACTCAACACTTAAATAAGGAAGAGGGGCAGACATTCTTAAAAATCTGCAAAGAATTCAGCAATACGTTCCATTTAGAAGGAGAACCACTGACATGCACCGCGACGGTAGAGCATGAGATAAACACGCGTGCCGACACCGCGCCGGTGAACATGAAGCCGTATCGTTTACCCGAGAAACATAAGACAGAGGTAAATAGACAAATTCAAGAAATGCTAAAAGACGAAATTATTCGAACTAGCACAAGTTAATGGAACGCACCGTTATTAGTAGTGCCGAAAAAAGCAGACGCAACTGGAAAACCGAAGCTCCGAATAGTAATAGATTTTCGGAAGCTGAATGAATTAACGATAGGCGATTCATTTCCATTGCCTAATATAACCGATATTCTAGATCAGCTGGGAAATGCGAAATATTTCACCACGTTAGATTTAGCATCAGGATATCACCAAATCCCAATGGCTGAGAGAGATAAAAATAAAACAGCTTTTTCAACTCCCTACGGACATTACGAATTCAATCGAATGCCGTTCGGATTAAAAAATGCGCCAGCAACATTTCAACGACTGATGAATTCGGTCTTAACAGGAATACAAGGACTTAGATGCCTGGTCTATCTCGACGACATCGTAATATACGGATCGAGCTTAGAAGATCGTAATAAACGTCTAAAGGAAGTATTATACTACAAAGACTACGAAAAACTAATTTAAAATTGCAGCCGGATAAATACGAATTTCTACGCAAAGAAGTAATTTATTTAGGACATATTATTTCAGAAAACGGAATATCGCCAGACCCGTCAAAGTTAACTGCGATAAAAGAATTTCCAACGCCGAAAAAGGTAAAGGATATCCAATCCTTCATAGGACTCGCAGGATATTACAGGAAATTTATTGAAAACTTTTCAAAAATAGCTAAACCGTTAACAAAATTAACGAAAAAGTCGGAGAAGTTCGAATGGACAACGGAACAGCAAGCAGCATTTGAACTACTAAAGGAAAAATTAATGACTGCACCAGTGTTGAAGTACTCTGATTTCACGCAAGAATTTATAGTGACCACCGATGCCTCCGACTATGCAATCGGAGCAGTGTTATCACAAGAAAAGATAGGCAACGACCGACCGATTGCTTACGCCAGCAGAATATTAACAAAGGCGGAGCAAAATTATAATACCACTAAAAAGGAATTATTAGCAATCGTATGGGCCGTAAAACATTTTAGACCATACGTACATGGAACGAAATTTAAAATTGTGACCGATCACAAACCTCTAATATGGTTGTTTAACGTAAACGACCCCGGATCAAGACTAATCCGATGGAGATTAAAACTAAAAAAATACGACTATGAAATTATACATAAGGCCGGACGAGTAAACGCGAACGCCGACGCATTAAAGTCGCAACGTGATACCGGGACCCTCAAATGAAAATAATAACCATGAAGTCTTAATAATAGAAAAAGAAGAAGAAGACGAAAAAGAAGAACAAAAAGACGAAGCAAGCAACGAACAAGCAAAAATATATACAGAAGAGAAGAAATAGCAAATACTCTCCGAATATCATAATGCACCTATAGGAGGGCATCAAGGAATAGAACGGACAATAAGAAGAATCCGACTTCAGCATAATTGGAAAGGCTTAACAAAAGACGTCGAACGATATATTGCAAGATGCGAATCTTGTCAAAAAAATAAATTATCGCGAAAAAATAAAGTACCGTTAATAATTACGGATACGCCTAATAAACCGTTTGAAAAATGCGCCTTAGACATTGTCGGACCGCTAACTATTACTACTAATGGAAATAAATATTTATTAACTTTCCAAGATAATCTAACTAAATTTAGCAAGTCAATACCGACTCCGAATCAAGAAACGAATACAATTAGTAAAGAATTTGTTGTAAAAATAATATTTGAACACGGAATACCGGAAAAAATTCTAACGGATCAAGGAACTAATTTCATGAGCGAGATATTTAAAAATATTTGTAAACTATTAAAAATAAACGAAATTCAAACAATCGCGTATCACCCGGAAAGCAACGGCGCGTTAGAACGATCGCATCGCACATTAGCCGAGTATCTACGACATTATATAAACAAAGATCAAACGGATTGGGATGAATGGATACCGTTCGCGATGTTTACATATAATACAACGCCGCATACCGCTACAGGATATACACCTTTCGAATTGATGTACGGACATCAAGCCGAAATTCCGACAGCATTGAGAAAACCGCCTAAACCGACGTATAATTACGACGATTACGCACAGGAATTAAAAGAAAGATTAAGAGCGACAAATCAACTCGCGAAAGAACACATAAAAGAGAAAAAATTTAAGGCTAAAAAACAATACGACAAAAGCACAAACACAATTTAAAGTAGGAGACAAAGTATGAGTATATGACGAAACATTACGACGTGGAAGATCAAAGAAACTAGAATCACTCTGGACAGGACCGTATACAATTTTAGAGAAAAACTCCAATGTTAACTATACTATAAAAAGAGGAAGAAAAGCGATACGCATGCACGTGAACAAATTAAAGCTATTTATAGAATATTGAATATAGAATAAAATGCACTTATCCGAGCGAGCGACCACGACCACGACCACGACTAATGGGAGGTATCCTCTCCCGCAGCCTAGGAAGAGGCACCACAGGCAGACGATAGCCACCCCGGTTGAGCATCAAGAGTCGCTGGAAGCGACGACGTCCCCGTAAGGCAGCAAACTTCTGGGCCTCCTGCGCTTGGAAAATCTCAAGGAAGTCCCAAAACCAGTGCAGGGTATCTCTCGGGTAGGGCACTACTTCGTGCACAACGCGTTCACCCGTAACCATGTTCATAACAACCCGTAAAGATAACGGGCTGTTCGCAAATACGCGCAGACATGCCCGCTCGAAACGGTCGCGCGGCAGAGGCGGGCCACATAAGACGTCTCGCGCACCAGGCACAATATTCTGATCACTAACGACTTCTCCCGACGAGGAAGGATAACTTACATCGGACATTGTTAAATGAGCAAAAGTTGAGCAAAAGGAACTTGTTCTTTACTGAACGGACAGCGAGAGACTGAAGCTCGCAAAAGAATATAAAGTATAGCAAAGCTAGTCGAGAAAAATTAAAGCCAATCCCACACTGATAAAGTTAGCAAGAAACGAATAAATATGACACTCGCAGAGTGTATAATATGATACCTAATATGTATTATTGCAGACTGCTAACACTAGGGATCAACCCTGTTCTCATCAAGCAAGACGAGAACTGTCTTCCGGTTGAAATCGAAGAATTCAAGCACAACCCAGGAATTTACTATGAAAAAATCGGATATCTATATCAAATCAAGAGGATCTGAAAATTAGTCATCAAATTAGACATAACTGAGCTAAATGATAGGACCTGGCAAATAAATAAATATGTTCAACAAACGAACGAAATGTGTAAAAATATAAGATCCGAAAATAACATTAAACGAACGTGCGAAAATTTAAAAAACATTATCAACAATGATTCTAATACACTAGCTAAAATAATAAAATTAATAAATAATCTGTATAAAACATCATCAGACAGACGCAGAGGTCTGATAGATGGAGTAGGCTCAATAACTAAAACTTTATTTGGAATTATGGACGCGAATGATAGAAAACTAATAAACGGACAAATTCAACTATTACAAAATAATCAGCAAACACTAAAACACGTCGCGAAAAATCAAATAAAAGTCCTAAACACTACTATAATTCATTTAAATAAATTAGAAAACATATTAGATTACAATGGTAAATTAATAAATCACTATATTCGAGAATATACGACGCGAGAAGAAATAGACGAACATTTCACTGTAATTATAGCAATGATAACAGATCTAATCAGAGCCGCGAAAGACATTTTAGAATACCTCACATACATACGTAAAGGCATAATGCATCCGCTATTAATACCAATAAATGAAATAATTTCCCATTTGAAAGAAGCCGTCTTACAGTTACCACGAGGTTCGTATTTTCCGTTCGAAATAAAATACGACGAATGGTTAACAATAGAAAATTATATGAAAGTAAGCGCATACTGCGATAAAACAACTATATACACAATACTAAAATTTCCAATAGTTGCGCAACCAATGTATGATATTTTGAATGTAATATCGTTACCAACGTATAATTATGTAAATAAATTTGCGTACACGAAAGTAGACAATAGATTAATTGCAATAAATAAAGATATGCGTATATATGTAATCCTAACAAAACAAAACCTAAATGATTGTATAAATAATAATAATCAATATTTATGTGAAAAAAGTCAACCAATATATCATGTAAGCATAAATGCACCGTGCGAAATTAAAATGTATATATGAGCACAAAATTACCGCGAACATTGTAACATAGACTATACGATAACGAACCGTACTATATGGATTGCGTTACATCAGCCACACTCTTGGCTATATTCGACTGCATCCGAGCAGCAAATTGCGATAAACTGCGATAACCATCCTGAGTATAAAAGGACACTCACAAAATCAGGTCGAATTATCTTAAACGACAATTGTAAACTGACAACTGCAGACATGACAATACAAACAGAAACAATTACATATAGAACGAATATAGAAACATTTTTATCAGAATTCAATATAACAATTTTTCGAAACATTGACGAATCAAATGACGAACGAAAATTCAAAAACGTAATAAATAATCCTCTAGAATTAAAAGAATTAAGTAACCAATTAGAAGAAATAAATAAAGATTTAAATAATAACGAAAATAATTTTTTTAGACAAAAGGAATTCATTTATCCAATGGTTTCCAGTGGAATAACCACTATAATTATTATAATATTAATAATATGGATAATTGTCCAAAATAAGAAAAAGAAATCTAAACGACCGACTGTCACAATAATAGACGAAACTGACAAACCATACGGAATGCCTAGACCAATATTAAAAAGAAGTAAAAGTACACGATTCTAGAATAAATAAATTTTATAAACTTAAATTTAAACGGGCCATCAGAGCCAAACGCGGATGGTAGTGCGTAAGTTCAACGAGAAAATAAGTTTTTCGTTGAAACTTATTTGTGTGCACAGGGCACAAATTTTCTTGGTACGATACCAAGCAAATTTTAAACCTCGCCTACAACATTACAGGGGGGGAAAGAGGGATAATAATTAAATAAATTCTCGAATTGAGAATTATTTAAAATTTGCTTGGTATCGTACCAAGAAAATTTGTGCCCTGTGCACACAAATAAGTTTCAACGAAAAACTTATTTTCTCGTTGAACTTACGCACTACCATCCGCGTTTGGCTCTGTGATGGCCCGTTTAAATTTAAGTTTATATTTTCAATATACAGAGCGTAATTTCTTATAGTTATTTTAAATAAATTTTAACTTAGAGATAAGAAACGATTATAATAAATATTGTAAACGGGAAACATATTGTATTTAAAACAGGGATAGATATATGTAGATATATTTAGGAGATAAAAAACTCCATTTAGAACCTCCGTTTTTCTTTTCCAACGGGGGAGGGGTGTTATAATCCAAAAGACTATAACTTTATTTTATTTTACTGTTAATAAATTTTATATAATTAAAATGCGATGGAATGTTCGCAAACCGCGTAAAACCGCTACCTCAGCAAACCACGCGCGAGTTCGCCGGACACGCGAAAATGCCAACGAAGGGATTCGAACTTTGAACCTCCTTCGCTTGCACTTGGACTTGACCGCCACGAAATTCTTCCATGACCATATATGGTCATGTCGCTAGGCGATCCCCTCCAAAATACCCCTAAAAACGAGGTGTTAAAAATCGTCCACCGCGAGTAGTCGTTAATTAAAAATCGGCGGACAGTCGTTAACCTTTAGACTGCCGGGATTTGAACCTTTCAACTGCCCTTCAAAAGTGGTCAAATTTGTGCCTTGTATCATCTATCAACTATATACAAAGTTCATGTCAGAGGTCAAGCCTATATATAGGATATCCGGCAGGGAAGGGTACAGAAATTTTTTTTTATTGCTAAAACCTGGTAAAAACACTATTTAGGGGTTTTTGGGGTTGCTGATCACGAATCTGAGGTCAGAATTGATCAATTCATGTCCGGGGGCCACAATTCTCCCCCCCCCCAAAAACACAAAATAACAAACTCTGTAAAAACGTGATCTGGGGGTGAAAATTCTGACCTCAGATTCGTGATCAGCGACCCCGAAAACCCCTAAGATTAAGTTTTCACCCCCAGATCACGTTTTTACCGAGTTTCAGAAATGTCATATGTTGAGCATTATGGGGGGGGGGGGGGATTGAGGCCCCCGGACATAAATTGATCAATTCTGACCTTAGATTCGTGATCAGCGACTCCAAAAACCCATGAGATATGTTAATTACAGAAAAAATACTAATTTTCCTTTAGAGCCTATATATAGGATTTCCGGCAGTCTAAAGGTTAATTAAAAATCAATTGATAAAGAGTGCGAATCTAGGCTAGTTACTATTCAGCGCGACTATAACACTTAAAATCTAACGGAACAAAGGAAGAAGAGACGGAAAGAAACTCGAAACTCCTGAGAAGGACTACAAAATAAGATATATTTAAAACAACCAAATTGTATACAAATCTAGTTAAAATAAATGATTTGATAAAAAGAAATAAAAAAAGGAAGAAGGTATTGATTGATCCCGAGGCCTCCATCGAGTTATTCCGGCAACATCCCACATCTCGTGCCGCATACAGCACAACACTATCTTTATTATTTACGAAGTTATCGTTATTTGAAATATGGTGATTTTTTCCCAAATTTTAAGTGCCGCTTTTTTGGACTGACAAGTAACACTACCCAACTGTCACTCACCGATTTGAATGAAACTTTGCACATCGATAGAACACTAAAAAATATGAGACCCGTATTTTTTCTTTTTTCCGGAATACGCTTTATAAAGGTGAAAACCACATTATACTCTTATAAAGAAAACCACATTATATTCTTATATTCTAAATTCAATAGGGAAGAGATTTATTCGTGGGTAAATTCCGGAACTCGAATGTTAGAGAACCAGATATACTTTTCGATCATGTGTACCTTAACCTCATAAATTGTTAACCCCACGAACCTATAACCCCATAACCATAACCTCAAAATCCAACAAGCGAGAGATTTATACGAGATCAACTCCGAAACACAGCATGTTAGAACATAATACATTTTTCAACTCTATACACCATAACCCTGTCCACCCATAACCCCATAACTTCATAACCTCAAAGCCTCATGACCCCATGATCCTTCAACCCGAAAAATCTAGTAAGCGAGAGATTTGTACGCGGTCGAACCCCGAAACTGAGGATGTTAAAGCCAGATGTTTTTTAACCCTATGCGCCAGCGTCCCCAGAAGTGGCCCTCAGGTTGGCTATGTTTTGTATACTAAAACATAACGGAACCTGAGGCCCACTTCTGGGGACGCTGGCGCATAGGGTTAAAAAACATCTGGCTTTAACATCCTCAGTTTCGGGGTTCGACCGCGTACAAATCTCTCGCTTACTAGATTTTTCGGGTTGAAGGATCATGGGGTCATGAGGCTTTGAGGTTATGAAGTTATGGGGTTATGGGTGGACAGGGTTATGGTGTATAGAGTTGAAAAATGTATTATGTTCTAACATGCTATGTTTCGGAGTTGATCTCGTATAAATCTCTCGCTTGTTGGATTTTGAGGTTATGGTTATGGGGTTATAGGTTTGTGGGGTTAACAATTTATGAGGTTAAGGTACACATGATCGAAAAGTATATCTGGTTCTCTAACATTCGAGTTCCGGAATTTACCCACGAATAAATCTCTTCCCTATTGAATTTAGAATATAAGAGTATAATGTGGTTTTCTTTATAAGAGTATAATGTGGTTTTCACCTTTATAAAGCGTATTCCGGAAAAAAGAAAAAATACGGTCTCATATTTTTTAGTGTTCTATCGATGTGCAAAGTTTCATTCAAATCGGTGAGTGACAGTTGGATAGTGTTACTTGTGAGTGTATACATATATACAGGGTGTCCGGAAAGGTAAGATCAATCGAATAGGAGGTGAAAAAGGAGCATGAGTAGAACACATAATGTAAATAAATTTTTTTCGTATTAGTTATGATTTAGAAAATACAGCGCTTTATAAAAGTGCACAAAAAGTGTTGAAACTCTTTAATATTTCGAAAAGTACACATTTTCAAGAAAAATGTTTTATACAAAAATTGTATGGTTTTAAGTGAAGCATCACTCTGTGTAATGTTTCATTTAAAACCCTACAATTTTTGTATAAAACATTTTTCTCGAAAATGCGTACTTTTCGAAATATTAAGGAGTTTCAACACTTTTTGTACATTCCTATAAAACGCTGTATTTTCTAAACCATAGCGAATACGAAAAAAATTTATTTACATTATGTGTTCTACTCATGCTCCTTTTTCACCTCCTATTCGATTGACCTGACCTTTCCGGACATCCTGTATATATATATATCCTCTCTTTTTACATACTACTATAAAGGAAAACGAAAAAAAGATAAAGCAATTGCAAGCTTAAAAATCTAATTTTATAATTTTTGCTAAATTTAGTTTTAGTAAAATAAATAAGTTTTACTAACGATAAGTATTTGTGTATTTTGTAAAATAATTAAATAAATGATTGTAAGTAATAATACATTTAAGAGGATGCCGGACTTCCCTTTTTTATCGATAAAATTAATAGACCGAAAACTTTTTATTAGTTGCGTAGAATAATAAATGCTTCTCCACGATTGAAGTACATATAAAAATAACCCGGGAACCTCCCGGTTTTATATCAAAAAATCAAGAAAATTGAAAAATTACAGTTTTTTTATCGGCTTCTAGTGTCGAGTCGGAACAATATTTGCTTAATATAAAAGTTTTGCAGTTTGTATATGCAAAATAAGATTAGTTCCTGGAAGAGATTGCATGAAGAAATATAAGTGAGCTTTCAGAAATGAGTTTAGAAGCCTAATAAAAAAGATTTCGGTCTATTAGACTTTCGTGCATATGTGTGTGTGCGAAATCGAGGCACGTGAGTAAAGCAGTCCTGTAAATTAGTTGCTCGCTATCGCGACAGACGGCGCTGTAATCGGTTTGTGTGACAAGGAGAGTCAATCTCGTACCATCCTTCTCTTTCATCTTGTGTGTAATAGTATACGTCAGTATACATGTACGCGCACACTAAAGCATTACACTTGCGTTTTCTTTCTCGCATTTCGCGTCATAGATACTCGCTGTCACGCAGTGGCGTAACAATCGTACGCGTAACAAGCTGCGGAAAAACAGCGTTACAACGTGTTCCATAGAAAATATTCTGTGTAAGTTATACATATACACAATATATATATATATATGTGTGTGTGTGTGTGTGTGTGTGTGTGTGTGTGTTGCGTGCGTGCGTGTGCGTGTGTGTGGATGTGTGTGGGTGTTGGTGTGGGTGTGTGTATGTATGGACGTATGTATGTACAAAAGTGATGCGAGAGTTACGTGAAGAAGCGAGAAGGTAATAAAAACGAGCAAAATAACAATAAGAGCGAATGAGATAGAAATAGCACGAGCAACGAGGACTCGAACTCGAGAATCGGATCTTTCTTTCACACTATTATTTTCCTCTCGCTCGCATCTAGTACTGTCTCGCTCGCTCCTATTGTTGTCTCGCTCGCATCTATTACTGTCTCGCTCGCTCTCGATTCTTGGGTCCGCTTATCTTTTCGAGCTGTCTATCACGATTGTCAAGTGTGACGGAAAAAGCAAGACCATGAATAAAGAGCGAGCGAGATGACCTATCATCAAAGAGTTCCGAAGTCTCTTACAATCGGTTTCTTCGTTTCCTCTATCCATTCCGAATTCATGAAAATGTAAACATCTTATAAAATAAAAATTGAAACTTTTATTTTTAATTTCATAGGTTTGAAAATAATTTTAATGAATTAATAAGATTTTTGCGATTAAAATGATATCAAACACGGCGTAAATCGGGTAATTTTTAATTAGTCTGATAATACAAGTTTTATAATTATATATTTAATTAAATTTATGCCACTTATATCGTGTTTGATATTATTTTAATCGTAACATTCTCATTATTCTATTAAAATTACTTTCAAATGAATAAAAAATGCATTTTATTTTCTGACATATATTCATGAATATTATAAATAAAGTCTCATGTAAGAGACTTCGCAATGTTCGACATCGGAAACTTTTTCGGTATTTATAATAATTCCTAATAATTTATAATATAATAATTTACGACTTTAAATTGCCATAAAATAAAACTAAAACTTTTATATTTTATTTGATCTTTTTTGATAAAAAGGGATTAATGAAATTTTTGCGTTTAAAATGACATCGAACACAATATAATTCGGATAACTTTTACTTATTGTTATATAAGTAAAAGAATGTATCTAATTGAAAATTATTCCAATAAAATGTTGGGTTGTTTAATGTGATTTTAGTAAAAATCATATTAATTCTAAAATTATATTCAGTAAGATAAATTAAGTAATGTAAAAATTTTAGTTTCTAATACATTTTCAATGTTATCAATTGTGGTGTTCACATGACGTCTCCTGGTCTAAATATGGTCGATATAATTAATATTAAATGATCTATATATTGTGCAGTGAAACAAATTATCTTAATTTATTATACATATTAAAATAATTTATTTATTTCTTTCACATATTTAAATGTACCAGAAGATGTCATGTGAACATCACAATTGATAACATTGAAAATGTATTAGAAACTACAATTTTTACATTACTTAATTTATCTTACTGAACATAATTTTAGAATTAATATGGTTTTTACGACTAAAATCACATTAAACAACCCAACATTTTATTCGAATAATTTTCAATTAGATACATTCTTTTACTTATATAACAATAAGTAAAAGTTATCCGAATTATATTGTGTTCGATGTCATTTTAAACGCAAAAATTTCATTAATCCCTTTTTATCAAAAAAGATCAAATAAAATATAAAAGTTTTACTTTTTATTTTATGGAAATTTAAAGTCGTAAATTATTATAAATAAAAAACGAAAAAGTTCCCGATGTCGAACATTGCGAAGTCTCTTACATGAGACTTTATTTATAATATTAACGAATATATGTCAGAAAATAAAATGCATTTTTTATTCATTTGAAAGTAATTTTAATAGAATAATGAGAATGTTACGATTAAAATAATATCAAACACGATATGTGGCATAAATTTAATTAAATATATAATTATAAAACTTGTATTATCAGACTAATTAAAAATTACCCGATTTACGCCGTGTTTGATATCATTTTAATCGCAAAAATCTTATTAATTCATTAAAATTATTTTCAAACCGATGAAATTAAAAATAAAAGTTTCAATTTTTATTTTATAAGATGTTTACATTTTCATGAATTCGGAATGGATAGAGGAAGCGAAGAAACCGATTGTAAAAGACTTCGAAACTCTTTGATGATAGGTCATCTCGCTCGCTCTCTACTCATGGTCTTGCTTTCTCCGTCACACTTGACAATCGTGATAGACAGCTCGAAAAGATGAGTGGACCCAACAATCGAAAGCGAGTGAGATAGTAATAGATGCGAGCGAGACAATAATAGGAGCGAGCGAGACAGTAACAAATGCGAGCGAGAGGAAAATAATAGTGTGAAAGGAAGATCCGATTCTCGAGCTCGAGTCCTCGTTGCTCGTGCTATTTCTATCTGAGAGGGTCCCGTTATCGCACGGTGCGATAGCGCACCAACCTGATAGCACACGAAAAATTGACACAATTCCCGATAGCGCACCAACCCGATAGCACACGTCCCGATAGCACACAAAGTAAATCGCGCACAATCCCGATAGCGCACCAACCCGATAGCGCACGGGTTCACTTTGCAACTTTTCACGCGAAGCGAGGGGGACGGGGTGGGTGCGGGAGGGGGACCGAAGGCCCCCCTTGCACCCCCCCGTGTGTGTGTGTGTGTGAGAGAGAGAGAGAGAGTGCGTGTGTGAGGGGATAGTGCTTTCGTGCGCTATCGGGTTGGTGTGCTATCGGGTTGGTGCGCTATCGGGATTGTGCGCGATTTATTTTGTGTGCTATCGGGACGTGGGCTATCGAGTTGATGCGCTATCGGGAATTGTGTCAATTTTTTGTGTGCTATCGGGTTGGTGCGCTATCGCACCGTGCGCTAACGGAACCCGCTCTTTCTATCTCGTTCGCTCTTATTGTTATTTCGCTCGTTCTTATTACCTCGCTTCCTCATGTAACTCTCGCATCACTTTTATACATACATACGTCCATACATACACACACCCACACTCATACCCACCCCCACACACACACACGCACACACACATATATATACACGTACAGATTATATATTTTACCAGATGCGGTTTGCATGTGCGCTCTAGTTATTAATTAAAAAATACTTTTAAAAAAATATTTATCCCAGAGACGATTTATTCGTGGACTGGTGGTTTTTAGAAATATTTCATACCAGATGCGGTTTGCATGTGCGCTCTGGTTATTAAAATATTTATTTCAGAGACGATCTATTCGTGAGCTAATTATTATTAAAAAGAAATCCAGAAGTGATCTAATTCGTGTGCTGGTTTAAAAACACCCAGAGGCGATTTAATTCCTGTGCTGGTTATTGAAAAAAAATCCAAAGGCGATCTAATTTGTGTGCTGGTTTAAAAGAAATCCAGAGGCGATTTAATTCGTGTGCTGATTATTCAAAAAAATCCAGAGGCAATTTATTCGTAGGCTGGTTGTTTTTAGAAATATTTCATATCAGATGCGGTTTGCATGTGCGCTTTGGTTATTTAAAATATTTATTTCAGAGGCGATCTATTCGTGAGCTGATTATTAAAAAAAATCCAGAGGCGATCTAATTCGTATGCTGGTTTAAGAAAAACCCAGAGGTAATTTAATTCTGATGCTGGCTATTCGAAAAGTATTCCAGAGGCGATTTAATTCGTGTGCTGGTTATTCAAAAAAAATCTAGAGTCGATCTAATTTGTATGTTGATTATTCAAAAAGAATTCGAGAAGCGATCTTAATTTGTGTGCTGGTTACTTTCAAAAATGTTTTACATCAGATACGATTTGCATGTGCATTCTGGAAGCGAAATTTAAACGAAATTCAATTCAGAGATCATAAAGACACTGCCTCAACTAAAAGGCATATTTAATAAGAATAAAAATCCAGGTAAAATGAATCATTGAACCGATTTTTACACGTTATAAGAGGATTCTTATTTTGAAAGTGTGCTATATATTGCGATAATTCTTATATAATTGTAGCATGTCATATAGCGACAAAAGCTAACAAATTATTGGAGCAAATTATACTAATCGCTGGCGATTTTTTTTGATGACACCAAACTTCGAATGTACGATAGCCTACCCGGCTATGTGGTGTCTATTGGTGCCTAAAAGAAAATTACTTTCATTGCCGTTGCCTGCAAATAATATAATATTTGAAAAGCTTCGACTTGATAGCATATGCTGTGAAATTTATGCTGCGGCTTTCACTATACTACTATAAACTATAGCCTTAGAAGGAAATCCTTGTAAGGAAAAATATTTCAATAATGTGAAATGTACAAAGCAACATTTTTTTTAAATTATAGCAGAAAGTAAATTGCCTTTTCCAAAGTGATAAATTATTATTCATATATCTTACATTTATCATATCTGATCACGATATTCCAATGAATATCGTTAGAAAAAGACGCCTCAGTACAAATATCTCATTTGCATATATCGGAGGCGAAAAATATATATATTATGGTTGCGTCTGGAAATGGACGATGAAACCTATTATATTATCGATATAAATCTATCATTTCGATGCTTTTGAGACAAAGAATGTATTATGAAAATATTTATATTATTTAGAAATTTTACGACATTACATCAATTTGCATAAAACATTTTATATTGTTAGCTTTTGATTATATCGATTTAACAAATGTCGTGCATAAATTGTAATTTGTAGATAGTTATATGCAAATATCTTTTTTATTGTATATACAGAATGTCGCAGAGTACTATACATATATAAGCGCTTGTGAGGAGCGCAGTAAATTGAAGAAACAAGGCCCACAGCATTTTACGATTTTCGCAATAATAGAAATTATAAAATAAATAAATTATACAGGGTGTCAGTGAAATTTTAGCCCATACGAAGTAAGGAGGTAGATTGGTTCAAATTAAGAAGGAAGGACTTGTACTGTTTTGTGATATTCGTAATAATTAACGAAAAATTAAATAAAGAATATCGGCCAATCTGCGTGAGTAGAAGCGCGCAGCGACGAGAGTCGTCCCACTGTAATCTTATACTAGGTGCGCAGCGAAGCGATGGGCGGATCGCTCTCCGAGACATGATGGTGGCGTGCGATATATCGCAATACCGCGCCGAAAAATGACCTGTCCTTTTAGTGGCGAGAAAATGATGCGCTATCATTTCCACACCACTTTGCGGTAGATAGCATGGTGCGCTTTTTTTATAGTGGTTTCCCCCATAGGCCTATTCCACTCTCAATTTAAATATTTGTGAAAATTTGTTCAAAATATGCCGTTACTGTACACTGAATGTATCGTAAATGTAAAAAATTGATTATGACAGTACCTTCACAAAAATTGATCCGTGGTTGAAAATTCCTCGATAAAATGTATTGCACACGTTGGTAATGATACGGGCGTAATGCGTTACACGTAAAGCGTGATGTACCGCGTATCGCGAAAAACCAAATTCATGTGCCACATGACGCACGCTAGTTCCAGAATTTTCATAAAATGCTTCGAGAATCCTTTCTTCATCTCGTACACGAACACACACTGCTGGACTGGTTATCCCGATATTATGCACGATACCTAGTTTCACATAATTATTGCACAACACGTAAAACTGTACGTCCACTTGGTTTTTGTGCACGCCCGGGAAATCGTTCCACGTAAATTGCGGCCGCGCGATGAGTATTTTCTTTCGCTAGCCCGTATGCCACAATCATATCCGTATATTCCTGCGGAGTATACTTCATTTTTACTCGTAATTTACTGCGCGAACACAAGATTTTTATTAAAAGCGTATTAGCTCTCGCAGGCTGTTGCCAGAGTGCATTCGCTAACAGCACGCAACTACAGCTGAGCGGACATGAGAGTGTAATCATAATGCGCAGGCGCCGAGCTCACACGTACGCTTACACTCGCATATCCGCTCAGCTGTAGTTGCGTGCTGCTGGCGTATGCACTCTGGCAACAGGCTGCGAGACGGTTTTAGTAAAAAACTTGTGTTCGCGTAGTAAATTAACAGTGAAAATGAAGTGTACTCTGCAGGAATATACGGATATGATTGTGGCATACGGGTTAGCAGGAGAAAATACTTTTCGCGCGGCCGTAATTTACGTGGAATGATTTTCCGGGCGTGCACGAAAACCAAGTGGACGTACAGTTTTACGTGTTGTGCAATAATTATGTGAAACTGGGTATCGTGCATAATATCGGGATAACCGGTCCAGCAGTGTGTGTTCGTGTACGAGATGAAGAAAGGATTCTCGAAGCATTTTATGAAAATCCTGGAACTAGCGTGCGTCCTATGGCACATGAATTTGGTTTTTCGCGATACGCGGTACATCACGCTTTACGTGTAACGCATTACGCCCGTATCATTACCAACGTGTGCAATACATTTTATCGAGGGATTTTCAACCACGGATCAATTTTTGTGAAGGTACTGTCATAATCAATTTTTTACATTTACGATACATTCAGCGTACAGTAACGGCATTTTGAACAAATTTTCACAAATATTTAAATTGAGAGTGGAATAGGCCTATGGGGGAAACTACTATAAAAAAAGCGCACCATGCTATCTACCGCAAGGTGGTGTGGAAATGATAGCGCATCATTTTCTCGCCACTAAAAGAACGGGTCATTTTTCGGCGCGGTATTGCGATATATCGCACGCCACCATCATGTCTCGGAGAGCGATCCGCCCATCGCTTCGCTGCGCGCCTAGTATAAGATTACAGTGGGACGACTCTCGTCGCCGCGCGCTTCTACTCACGCAGATTGGCCGATATTCTTTATTTAATTTTTCGTTAATTATTACGAATATCACAAAACAGTACAAGTCCTTCCTTCTTAATTTGAGCCAATCTACCTCCTTACTTCGTATGGGCTAAAATTTCACTGACACCCTGTATAATAATATTAAATAAAATCGAACGAACGTGTATCTACGTGTGTGTTGTGTGTTTGTGAGAGAGAGAGAGAGAGAAGCGCTCGGCCGTTCGAGCTATCGCATGATCCAGTGTGTTTGGCATTTTGTCGGCGCGCGGCAAGGGGAGGGACAGCAAGGCACGCCGCTACTATCGGTTACCGTCATTGTTGCGCCGCGCTGTCCTTCCCCTTGCCGCGCGCCGACAAAATGTCTATCATGCTAGACCGTGCGATAGCTCGAATGGCCGAGCGTTTCTCTCTCTCTCTCTCTCTCTCTCTCTCTCTCTCTCTCTCTCTCTCTCTCTTTTCCAGACACACACGCAGAAATACACATTCGTCCGATTTTATTTAATATTTCTATTATTGCGAAAATCGTAAAATGCTATGGGATTTTTTTCAATTTACTGCGCTTTCTTCACAAGCGCTTATACATATATAGTACTTTGCGATACTCTGTGTGTAGAATAAAAAGGATATTTGCATATAACTCTACAAATTACAATTTATGCACGACGTTTGTTAAATCGATATAATCAAAAGCTAACAATATAAAATTATACTAATTGTTTGAGATGTAATATTGTATATTTATAAAACTTATAAGTAATATTTATTATATTTTCATAAAATTTATAAGGAACATTTATTATTTTTTCATTTATTTTTATTATATATATAAAAAGAAAGATAGCTAATGAGAGAAATAATAGAATTGTTTATACGTAATAAAGATCTATGCTGTAAAATCGTTGCTTGTACGAGACGATAGAGCAGTAAAAATGCAATATATTTTTTGCTTCAATAAACAATTAAACACAATACAAAGGAAAGCTTTCACATTGCTCTTCCTAAATAAAATATGCATGTCTTTTTATTCTAGACAATACTGTCGGTAACATAACTATAAGTGTTGGTAATGTACCGACATTTTTAGTTATGTTAAAATGAGGGCGCCTACCCGTCGGAGTTCGGCTGCGACTCCGGCATCCTCTTAAATAATATTTATATAACAATGATAGGATTGTAACAACGCATTAATGTAAATCTGGCATTAAATATTTGTACGATTTAAAAATTTTAGATGCATATATATTTTTTCCATATTATTTCCATTTATATGTCACGTTCATGGTATACACATACACATATAATTTTGTATTTTATTATAATATACCAATACAAATATTAAATGTTAAGACTTTCTATATAAAATAGAGAGGACAAATTTTTCCAGCTTGTTTAAAAGGTATTAGTGAAAGAAAGAAAAGCTCACGTTTTTTTCTCTATATTTTTTAAGGGGATACCGAAGCGTCGGCCGAACTCATACGCGATTTTGACCGCCGCCTTGAAAGAACTAAAAAAAATGTTACCGACGCAGTCGGCATGAGAGTGAGCGAGATAGCAATAGGAGCGAGCGAGACAGTGATAGGAGCGAGCGAGACAGCAATAGGAGCGAGGGAGACAGTAATAGGAGCGAGCGAGACAGTAATAGGAGCGAGTAAGAGGAGAATAGCAGCGTGCAAGGAAAGGCTCGATCCTCGAGTTTTCTCTGCCAACTGCTATGCCTCTCTCGCTCGCTCCTATTACTGTCTCGCTCGCTCTTATTACTGTCTTGTTCGCTCCTATTATTATCTCTTTCGCTCGCTCGCTAAGAGACATTTGTTGTGTGGTAATAATAGTACACACTACGCGTGATCTTTGTACATGCATCGTTTCAAATGGTTATATAGAAACGACTTTTTTTCTCGACCAAAATTTCGTCGCAAGGCGAACATAATGTACAGGACTAATAGACATATACAAAAAGTGTGTAAACAAATTAAATTTAAGAAATATGTGTACATAATATAAACATCTAATGTCATATACTTATTTTTACTTCTATATCATAATTTTTCTTTTTATAATTGAATAGTATTATATATATATATATATATATATATATATATATATATATATATATATATACAGTGATGGGAAAAGTTCCGGAACGGTCGAATATTTCATAAACTATGCACTTTAGAAAGAAATGTTTTAGACAAAAGTTGTATGGCTTGAAGGGGGCCATAAGATGGTGTCCTTGGTTTGACCTTGGAGAGTCATTTGAAGGTCACGTGAAAGTCACCGTCAATTTCTTAAATGGAACCTCTTGTTTTTTATTGCATATTCTTGTAGCTTATCTCGAGGGTTTTCCAAAACACTATAATAAAATATCTTTCCTTCAAGTACTTTTTGAGTTATAAGGCTTGAAATAATTTCTTAATTTTACATAAACCGTAAAATATCTTGTAAAATATTCATTTTTCGATTATCTTACCTTAATACTTTTACGTACTGTTCCGTCTTGTTCGCATTACATGACGGGGCGCCTGTGGATCACGTGTTTCGTGCGTGATTCCGCGCCGCTGTTTAGCTGTCGCGGATCCAGGATCAATTCGATAATACTGGCGCCACTCTTGCTCGGTACTCCGAACCGCGAGCGCTCCGACCCGCGCCGGAAGTCGTCAGCTTATTATGTCGCATGATCCTGTCGATTAGCCAATATCGCGGTCGATTGATCGCGCTGGCAATCAATCATTGGCTGATAAGAATTCGCGAGCACGAACTTCCGCCTTCTTCCCCGTGACGAACGCACACAGTCTTGTACCGCAGCAAGAGGCACGTGTGAGCGCTAGAAGCTCTCGAAAGGTCGCCCTTCGGTGAATCGAGGCCGCGAGAATCAACTCGACCCTCGACCGAAGCTGAACATTCGCGAGATCAGCTTACACGGAGTTACACGCGGTGCTCCGCTTATTATTGTGCTCATTTGAGTTCATCAAGGTGTCGTGTCTTTATAGTGCGGCCTTTTCACTCGCAGTCGTTCGCGAGGAACATTCTCGCCGTTATCGTGCTCACACGTGGCCTGTTACAACTCTGTACAATTGTTATATTGCCGCTGTCGCGAATAAAGCCGGTGTTGCCTAAATCTCAGTGCTTCATTTAATCAATCCGCTGTCGCGCCGTCTCCCAATCGGGAGAGAATCTGCCGCAATCTCACACATAAAATTTTGGTCCTTCGAGCCGGATCGGTGCACGACAGTGACAATCATTTCGCGGATCAACGCGACAGTGACACGCATTCCGCGGACCCTCACGATCGGAACACAGTGCACAAGTACGAGCAATCGTACTTATATTCATTCAGTGTCGCAGTTAACCCTTTAGCGATGATGGAAGGGCTGTTAACCGAACAAAAGGTGACGCTCAAATCAATTACCCGCGCATTGGAAAACTTCAAAAAGATCGGGAAAGACAATTTCACGTATGGAATCGTGCGCAACCGCCTGCAAAAATTAAAGGATGATTATGCTCGATACGAGTATGCGCATGCCAAGGTGCTCGCTCTCGCTACTGAGGACTTCGTCGCTACCAACAAATACTTCACCGAGGACAGATTCGCCGCCTGTGAGGCAGCGTATTATGCCGCCTCCGATTATATGGCCGAATGGGAAGCGCAACTGGAACCGCGAGCGACATCCACTCCAGATGCTTCATCCATCGTAAGCCAACGTCAAAACGTATTCACATCGCGTTCAGCGTTTCAACTTCCGCGTATAAGCTTGCCGAAATTCTCGGGCGACTTCAGCGAATGGGAATCGTTTCGCGATCAGTTCAAAGCATTGATAATCGATAACAGCGATCTCGTAAATGTAAACCGCCTGCAATATTTACATTCTTGCGTGAAAGGCGACGCGTTCGATATTGTGCGAAATCTCGCGGTAGTCGATTCGAATTTCAAGGTCGCCTGGGACTTGTTAATTGCGCGCTACGATAACAAAAGACGCTTGGTGCATGAGCATATTCACGCGTTGATATCGCTACCACAAATTAATTCCGAATCCGCTGTCGCGCTTTCCGCTTTGCGAGATAAAGCTAATGTTGCAATTAAAGCTTTAAAACATCTCGGGCGTGCTGTCGATAAATGGGACGACATCCTCGTATACTTGCTAGTTCAAAAATTCGATAAGGCAACTCGTAAGGCGTGGGAATTACAGCTCGGAGATACAACCGAATATCCCACGTTCGACAGTCTCGAACAGTTTCTAGCCTCGCGTATCCGCGCATTTGAGAACATTCTGCCTTTAAGTAAAGGTAAGAATTCGAACCAGCTGTCAGTGCAAAGTCATGTAACAAATGCAAGTGCAATGAAATGTCCCGTTTGTCAGAAGCCGCATTTATTGTTCGCGTGTCCGGAATTTCGGAATAAATCGATTGCCGAACGTCGAGAGTTGGCTCAGAAAATTCGTTGCTGTTACAATTGTCTGAGTACCAAGCATAATCGAAAGAATTGTCAAAGCAAGCATATGTGTCGACAGTGTCAACAGAAGCATCACACTCTTCTCCACGAGTTCGAAATGAGTAACGTTAACGAAAGGAGTTCTCCAACCGCGAGCACCTCGAGGGCAGACGAACCCGTTTCGATGAATACGCACGTCGTTTCACGCGTTAACTTTTCTAAAACGAACATTTTACTCGCAACAGCTTGGATCGCGGTTAGTGGCGCGACCGGCACTAGGGATGTCGTGCGTGCATTATTGGACCAAGGCTCAATCACAACGCTTATTTCAGAGCGATTAGCGCAACGCTTGCGACTTAAGCGCTCTCGTATCTCGGTGTCTATTACGGGCGTCGGTGGAGCGGCTTCCGTTGCCAAACAAGCAGCGCGGATTGACGTTTCGTCTCGCGATATGTCAGG
Source organism: Camponotus pennsylvanicus (assembly GCA_023638675.1). Lineage (NCBI taxonomy): Eukaryota > Metazoa > Arthropoda > Insecta > Hymenoptera > Formicidae > Camponotus > Camponotus pennsylvanicus. The sequence continues at coordinate 34,098 of JALHBL010000618.1, forward strand.
TCCCGTGTTGTCAGTGACAGCGTTAATATTAAAGTCACTTACAAATTATGTCCCACAGCGTGTGGAATCTCTCGCAGAGTTAGAATATCTGCGCCCGCTCAAACTGGCCGATAGCGATCCGACAGGCTCGGAGCCTATCGATATCATTATCGGTGCTGACCTTTACGGATCAATACTTAGATCAGGCATCCGATCGCGATCTCCGCAGGAACCTGTCGCGCAAAATTCCATTTTCGGGTGGTTTCTCTCCGGACCTATGCCCACGCAGCCAGAGTCCGCATCCATTTCTTTGTCGACGCATCATTGCACTGTGCATGCTGACCTCGATATGCAATTGAGGCGTTTTTGGGAGATTGAAGAGCTCCCTCGTCAGAATCATATCTCTTCGGAGGATATGCGGTGCGAAAAACACTTCGCATCGACTCATACTCGATCTCCGACTGGGAGATATATTGTTCGGCTTCCGTTCAAAACGGATCCTCCATTGAGCCTCGGTGAATCAAGGCCGACGGCTCTCGCCATGTATACTCGTGCAGAGTGTCGTTTAAAGGCACGGCCTGAACAGGCTACCGAATATCGCGCATTCTTACAAGAGTATGAACAATTGGGCCACATGATGAAAGTACCATCTCCGCGTCACCCCTTTGATCAGATTGTTTACATTCCTCATCATGCGGTCATACGAGAACACAGCGCCACGACACATCTGCGTGTCGTGTTTAATGCATCATCGCCTACTTCAAATGGGTTGTCGCTAAATGACCATCTTATGATCGGTCCTAAGTTACAAACCGACTTGCCGTCGATTCTTACGCGCTGGAGGCAATTCCGCTATGTCTATACCGCGGATATTGCCAAGATGTATCGGCAAATTTTAGTTGATCAACGCGACGCCGATTATCAACGGATTCTTTGGCGATCCGATGTCGACGCTCCGATCGAAGACTATCAGTTGCTAACCGTGACTTACGGTACAGCAAGCGCGCCTTATTTGGCTCTCTGCGTCTTAAACCAACTCGCTGTCGATGACGGCGATGCCTTTCCTCTCGCGGTGCCAGTTCTTCAACATAACACTTATGTTGATGACTACGTTTTTGGCGCGGACGATTTACCGCTCGCTCGTCAAACAAAGGATCAACTTGTATCCTTACTCAATAGAGCAGGCTTTCAACTTCGCAAGTGGGCAAGCAACAATCATTCGTTGCTCGCGGACATCGATCCTAATGATCACGGTCTCGCGCAATCCAAGACCCTTCAAACGGACGATTCGCTCAAAGTCCTGGGTCTCAAATGGAATCCACACTCTGACGCGTTTCAATTTGAGATATCGCTATCGAACGATGTCCCTGCGACGAAACGCGCTGTTTTATCTACAATCGCTGCCATATTTGATCCACTCGGGTGGCTAGCCCCCGTCGTCATAACCGCGAAGATCTTTATGCAGAAATTGTGGGCGTCGCGGTGTGAGTGGGACGCAGTGCTTCCCGAGAAGCTGTTTACCGCATGGCGTAACTTCTACGCGCACCTATCGACTCTACGAGAGATTTCAATCCCGAGATGGACCGAATACGGGTCCGATACCGTTTCAGCAGAAATTCATGGGTTTGCTGACGCGTCTACTACCGCGTATGGGGCTGTCGTTTATTTGAAACTGATCAAACTCGATGGCTCAGTTCAAATCACGTTGATAAGTGCGAAATCCAGAGTAGCTCCCCTCAAACCTATGACTGTTCCGCGGTTGGAACTGTGCGCGACAGTATTATTAGCTCGCTTAATTGTATTCGTGCGATCTTTGCTCGATACTCCTTCAATGATTTGTCACTGTTGGACAGACTCCACAGTCGCACTAGCGTGGCTCAAACAATCTCCATCTCGTTGGAAGGTTTTCGTGGCCAATAGGGTCCACGAGGTTCAAAGTCAACTTCCGGACGCAATATGGCATCACGTTGCCTCACAGCAAAATCCTGCAGATCTCGCATCACGAGGAGTCAGTCCGGCCGACATAGGAGAGCAATCATTATGGTGGGCCCCGCGTGGCTTAAGTTGTCGGCGACTCAATGGCCAGAGGTCACTGGCTCTGCATCAGCAGACTCGCTTCCGGATGTGCGCGTTCATGTACATATCGCTCAAACACCCAACGAATGGGAATTAATGATGCGGTTTTCGTCGTGGACGAAATTACTTCGAGTCACCGCATATGTAATTCGATTCACGCAACGCATTCGGTCTCGCCGGTTACAGCAATTGGCAAACCACGAAGCTCAGGTGAAAGTCACCGAAGTCTCGCTGTCGCTAGAACCGGATGAAATCGACTCCGCGCGAAAATTTTGGTTGAAGTATATTCAACAGCAGCTGTTTTCGAAAGAGCTGTTATTTCTAAACGGCGGTCAGCCCGTGCAAAAAGGTAGCAAACTAGTTTCCTTAAATCCGTTTATCGACAACGATGATTTAATTAGAGTCGGCGGTCGGCTCTGCCATTCCGAACTCGCAGAAAAAACGAAGCATCCAATCGTGCTCGCATCGCATCCATTGGTCTCGTCTCTTATACGTCACATTCATCTACGAGCTATGCACGCCGGGCCTCGATTAACGCTGTCAATGCTTCGCGAAGAATTCTGGTTGTTACGCGCTCGCCAAACCGTACGTTCAGTTCTTTACCGTTGCATCGCTTGCACTCGTGAGAAGGCAACAGTCGTTCACGAGTTGATGGGCAATCTTCCGGATTATCGAGTTCGCCCTGTTGCTCGCGTCTTTTCTCACTGTGGAGTCGATTATGCCGGACCTATTCAAATACGATTGGCGCCTGGACGAGGACACAAATCGCGAAAAGCGTATATCGCGCTATTTATCTGTATGACCGTCAAAGCGACTCATCTTGAGTTAGTAGGCGACTTGTCGACGTCGACTTTCTTGGCTGCCTTTGATCGGTTTTGTGCTCGTCGAGGTATTCCTATCGCTATGTACTCGGACAACGCAACGAATTTTCAGGGCGCTCAACGCGAACTCGCTATCGCGTGGCGTACGGCAACTCACGATCCGAATCTCTTAACAAATTCGCTGAGAGAGGCATCAAATGGAAATTCATTCCTCCATCCTCTCCACATTTCGGTGGATTATGGGAGGCCTGCGTTCGGAGCGTTAAGTTTCACCTAAAACGCGTAATCGGCGCTCATACGCTCACCATCGAAGAGATGAGCACATTATTATGTAAAGTCGAAGCGTGCTTAAACTCACGGCCGCTCGGGCAAATGTCGGAGAATTACGATGATTATAACGCGCTCACTCCGAGCCACTTTCTAATTGGTTCCTCGCTTATGAGTAAGCCCGAAGAATCTTTACTCGGCGAAAGGGAAACGCGTCTTACCCGATGGCAACTCATCCGTCAAATGCGTGATAGTTTGTGGAAGCAATGGTCGCAGGACTATCTGCACACGTTACAACAACGTCCAAAGTGGCGTGAAGTGCAAAAATTAGCCCGGGTAGGGCGCCTAGTACTGCTGCGCAATCCGCTAGCGCCTCCCTGCGCCTGGGAGCTCGGGAGGATCGAGGAATGCCATCCTGGAAACGATGGATTAATTCGGGTAGTTACTGTCAAGACAGCTCGCTCAAGATACAAGCGAGCCATTACAAAATTGTGCTTTCTCCCGATTGATGTAAATCTTACCCATGAGTTTTCGGATGACATTCCACGATGAAACTCTGCGTATGTACAGAACAATTAATTTCAGTTGTCGAGTTTCTTTGTAAATAGGTTGTTATAAATGTAAATAAATGTAATGTTAAGTTGCGCACTCATGCATCAGTCAACCTCGTCACGGCGCGCGGCGCCACTCCGATTTAAATCTTTCGGATATACTATCCGAGGCGGGCGGTATGTTCCGTCTTGTTCGCATTACATGACGGGGCGCCTGTGGATCACGTGTTTCGTGCGTGATTCCGCGCCGCTGTTTAGCTGTCGCGGATCCAGGATCAATTCGATAATACTGGAGCCACCCTTGCTCGGTACTCCGAACCGCGAGCGCTCCGCCCCGCGCCGGAAGTCGTCAGCTTAGTATGTCGCATGATCCTGTCGATTAGCCAATATCGCGATCGATTGATCGCGCTGGTAATCAATCATTGGCTGATAAGAATTCGCGAGCACGAACTTCCGCCTTCTTCCCCGTGACGAACGCACACAGTCTTGTACCGCAGCAAGAGGCACGTGTGAGCGCTAGAAGCTCTCGAAAGGTCGCCCTTCGGTGAATCGAGGCCGCGAGAATCAACTCGACCCTCGACCGAAGCTGAACATTCGCGAGATCAGCTTACACGGAGTTACACGCGGTGCTCCGCTTATTATTGTGCTCATTTGAGTTCATCAAGGTGTCGTGTCTTTATAGTGCGGCCTTTTCACTCGCAGTCGTTCGCGAGGAACATTCTCGCCGTTATCGTGCTCACACGTGGCCCGTTACAACTCTGTACAATTGTTATATTGCCGCTGTCGCGAATAAAGCCGGTGTTGCCTAAATCTCAGTGCTTCATTTAATCAATCCGCTGTCGCGCCGTCTCCCAATCGGGAGAGAATCTGCCGCAATCTCACACACGTACAAAATAATGAGAGGAATCAATTGGTGTAAAGAAAACATATAGTTGTTTTTAAGAAAAAATATGGAATTTGCAATTAACAATTCCATATTTTTTCTTAAAAACAACTGTATGTTTTCTTTACACCAATTGATTCCTCTCATTATTTTGTACATAAAAGTGTTAAGGTAAGATAATCGAAAAATGAATATTTTACTAGATATTTTATGGTTTATGTAAAATTAAGAAATTATTTCTAGTCTCATAATTCGAAAAGTGCTCGATGGAGAAATACTTTATTATAGTGTTTTGGAAAGCTCTCGAGATGAGCTACAAGAATATATAAAAATATATACGGTGTTCTATTTAAAAAAATTGAAGTGACCTTCGCGTGACCTTCAAATGACTCTTCAAGGTCAAACCAATGGTACCATCTTATGACCCCCTTGAAACCAAACAACTTTTGTCTGAAACATTTTTCTCTCCCGGGCTTGGTTTTCGAAATATTAAATATTCGACTGGATCGATTAAAATGGCCCATCCTGTATATATATATGTATATATAATATAGATTTTACACACACACGTATACACATTGTAATACACATGCATACACATACACAAACACTCAATATTCATGTATTTATGTATCACGTATTTATTTAACTACATGTATATTGTACATATATAGATTAAATGTTTGTATTGTTTTGAAATAATTATATACATAAATACATGTATGTTTGAATGTATGTTGCGTGTATTAATGTGTGTGTGTGTGTGTGTGTGTGTGTGTGTGTGTGTGTGTGTATTGTATGTGATAAATATAACAATAAAAATGTTTTTATTTTTTTCAGCGTATCAATAATGCGGTGCGAAGAGCTCTCCAAAAGGAGAGAGCCAAGCAAAAAAGGAGGTACGTCGCCGGTGTATATGCGGCACAATCATCCACATATATACCGGCGACGTACGCTCCAGGGCTGCCGCCAGGATATACTGCGCCTGCAGCGCCTTTGCGATACGTGTCCGTTGCGCCCGCCGCACCAGGATATATGCCGGCTACGCCTGCCGCACCAGGATACATCCCGGCTGCGCCCGCCACACCAGGATATATCCCGGCTGCGCCCGCCGCACCAGGATACATCCCGGCTACGCCCGCCGCACCAGGATACATCCCGGCTGCTCCCGCCGCACCAGGATACATCCCGGCTGCTCCCGCCGCACCAGGATACATCCCAGCTGCTCCCGCCGCACCAGGATACATCCCGGCTGCGCCGACCGCACCAGGATACATTCCGGCTGCGCCCGCCGCATCAGGATACATCCCGGCTGCGCCCACCGCACCAGGATACATCTCGGCTGCGCCCGCCGCACCAGGATACACGCCCGGGCCATTTTATTTTTAATAAAATATATATTCCTATATCTATATCTATACCTATATCTATATCTATACCTATATCTATATCTATATCTTTTTGTATTCATATCTATATCTTTGTTAAAAATAAATATATAAAAATGTATCTAAAAAAAATGATTATTATCCTAAACTTTATTATAAGTTATTATTATAAGTTTTATTATAAGCTATGTAACGATGCACCCGGGCATCGTTACGAATTCCCGGCGTACATCAGCCGGAAGCTGCCGCCCGACGAACATCGGTCGGGCAAGGGCAGGGGCGCGGTGCGCCCACATTTCATTTTAAACAATAAACGGCTGTACAAGCGCCGAAAACTGCCGATGAGGCCCGACGACGCGACGAGCGAACAGCCCGCGTTCGGCATCTCATCCCCCGCCGAGTACCCTGTACCGATTCCGACACTCGGTAGGGGGATCCTGATTCTGCGCCGACGCGGGTCCAGAATTCGGGTATAAGAAGGGCCCATCGGCCCAAGAGAGGGACTTCTTCCTGATCCGCTCTCACACGGGTATCGTGTGAGAATCCTGACCAAGAAGCACGACTCGAAACCGAGGGTAGAGGGTACCTCCGCCTTCGTCGAGAGTTCTCGACAATAAGTCGTGCATCCATCTACCCCTAGTCGTCGCATAGGATCGGAGGGCCGCTCCGATCCTGCCGAGCGTTCTCGACCGACCGACTCAAGCACGCACACACGCACACCAGAGCGACAAGAGATTCACGGGGTGGAGAGAGAGCCGCCTCCGACGAGCGTTCTCGTCCGCGTTCTGATCCACACACTCCATTTCCAAACCGTTAACAGGGACGTAATTTCCGCGGTAGCTTTCAAACAGGCTCGTGTCCAGTCGCGGCTACACGCATCCGCGACAATAGCGCCCGAGAAACCCACCCGAAGGGCACGCACTCCGCGCGTCCACCATCCGCGTACCAATTATTGTAATTGCGCGCCTCGATACCTACTCCGATAGCGAATCAAAATTATAATCAGGCAAGCACACGCGTTTAAAGATCGCCAGCTGATTTTCCCGACCTCGCGCACTAGCCGCAAAAACAACACCAAAACAACCGCAAAAAAGCGTAGACGCCGTCTAGGCCGAGAGCCGCGAAATATATCTATATCGGGATCCCCGATTCTCGGGAAACGCTAGCGAATTCGATAAATTACGAATCCACACATCGACACACACACTCGATTACATTGTTACACAACCACACTCATACACATTGTTAAACCACCATTTGTACAACAACGACACAAATAAACACGTACATTTAAATATAATAACTCGCGTCTATCTTTCTCGACCCGAACCTTTGGCTCCGACGAGTTATCCGTAGTAATAATAACACGGAAAATCAAATCCGAGAACGCGATACAGGAGCGAACGTTACAGCTATTCAGATAATATAAATTAAAATTTATTAAACTTTTTTTGTTATAAAAATAATAAGTTATAATAACTAATTATATTATTTTTTTATGCATTTGCTAATAGTAATAATTCTAAGATTGTAATTATAATATAAAGAATTTTATATAGTTATCATTATTGTTTGTGAACGTTTCAAATTAATATCAGAATAATTATTTAGTTAAATAATTAATATATAAATAATATTTCATAATTAAACATAGTCAATATAATATTTATTTTATATTATAATTACAATCTTAGAATTATTAGTATTAGTAAATGCATGAAAAAGTAATATATTTAGTTATTATAATTTATTATTTTTATGATAATTATTATAAAAGAAAACTAATAAATTTTAATTTATATATTTATATATATATATATATATATATATATATATATATATATATATAATAAGAGAAAATAAAGGATACAAAAAAGACAAAATGTAATAATAGTGTGTACATGTGTGTGTGTGTATATGTATGTGTGCGTGTGCGTGTGTGTGTGTGTGCGCGCGCGCGTGCACGTGCACTATTATTACATTTTGTCTCTTTTGTATCTTTTTTCTCTTATTATTAGTTGTACGGTCATTTTGTCTCTTTCTAATTGTTCGCTACATCTCTCTGTTGCTTTCTTTCAAACTTATTTATATATATATATATATATATATATATATATATATATATACAGGGTGTATAAAAAAGGTCGGAACCCTTGAATATTTCGAAAAATATAAGTTTTATCAAAAAATGTTTCAGACAAAAGTTGTAGGGTTTAGAAAGTTCTATTTACTGGCAATATCATTTTGACCTTGAAAAGTCACTGGAAGGTCACGTGAAGGTCACTTCAATTTTTTTAAATGGAACACCCTATATATTTTTGCAAATTCTTGTAGCTTATCTCGATAGCTTTCCAAAACACTATAATTAAATACCTTTTCGTTAAGTACTTTTTGAGTTATGAGGCTTGAAATAATTTCTTAATTTTACATAAACCGTA
>JALHBL010000618.1:47500-75481 GCA_023638675.1 Camponotus pennsylvanicus
CGAGAAGCATGAATATTTCCGAGAGGACTTCTTGGCCACCGTGGAGGAGACTTACCTCGACCAGAAGGGGGCATTCTTGGAGGAGTTGCGTAAGGCCAAGGCGGCCGTTCTCGAGGTCACTCCTGCTGCCGCTCCCTTGGACGCTTCCTTATCGTCGTCCACCCACCGAACGACCCTGCCGCGGATACAATTGCCGCCGTTTTCTGGGCTCTACCAGGACTGGCCCTCCTTCCGGGACATCTTCAATTTTATCATCGGCCAGGACTCCGTCATCTCCCCGGTGGAAAAGCTCCACTACTTGCGGACTTGCCTGAAAGGAGAAGCAGCACTTTTAATAGGGGACCTGCCAGTTACCGGCGAGAACTTCGCCCGAGCGTGGACGGAGCTTACCCGTCACTACGAAAATAAACGACTTCTGGTTCGCTCGTATCTTGCCCGTTTTTCTTCTCTTCCGGCCTTAAAGGGTGAGTCCGCTTCCGATTTACGCAAGTTATTACACGGGGTGATTAACACGGTCAGTTCGCTGGAAGGCATTGGCCGTCCGATCACGAACAGCGAGGACTATTTCGTTCACTCCATAGTTGAACGACTCGATTCACGATCGCGCCGGGAGTGGGAACACTCTATCAAGGGTACGACGGAGCCGCCGTCGTACTCCACGTTGAGAGCCTTCCTCGACGAAAGGCTACAGACTCTCGAGGCTCTTCAACCCCCGAAGGTCGTGCCGGAGTCCGTATCACCGAAACCGAGCGCGAATTCCAGTCGGTCCGCGCGCGTGCAGCACGCTCGAAAGGCCGAAACCAAGCGTGGTCGTTGCTCCGTTTGTAATCAGGACCATTATATCATGTTTTGCGACGGGTACAAGGCGAAGACTGCTGCCGAAAGAAAGCAGCATGTCGAGGCCGCTAACTTGTGCCTCAACTGTCTGGGCAAGCACAAGGCCAGCGAATGCTCTTCCAAGAAGGTCTGTTCAGCGTGTGGAGAGAGGCATCACACGACTCTGCACGACGCGTGTAAGGAGTTCGCGGTCGCGAAAACATCGCACACCACGCGGTATTCGCCGGAGCCTCCTATCGCCGTTCTCCTCGCGACGGCACGCGTTCGCGTCACGGATCGACACGGAGTTTCACACGTCGCCCGTGCCCTGGTGGACCAGGGCTCCGAGTCCTCGCTGGTCTCCGAGGCTTTGGTGCAGCGCTTACGACTTGCCCGAACACCTACATCCGTCGCAGTTTTCGGCGTCGGCGGGAAGCGAACCGGATGTGCCCGCGGTAAGGTATCCCTGAAGCTATCTCCCCTAGGAGGTGGGAAGGGGATGACGGTCGCCGCACTGGTGTTCCCCCGGCTCACCATATACGACGGTGGAATCAAGACCGACACACGCGCGTGGAATCACCTCAGCGGGTTGGAGCTCGCTGACCCAGAGTTTTTGAAGGCGGATCCCGTAGACATTTTGCTGGGTGCGGACGTGTTTGCTGCCATCTTGCAGGAGGGTCTGCGCAAGGGTGAGCCTCATCAACCCGTGGCGCAGAGAACCTCTCTCGGGTGGATTCTTTCCGGCGCCGTCGGCTCCGCGGCCGCTCCTCGCCGCGCTCTCACCCACGGATGCAACATCGAAGATCTGTCGGCTCTCGTCCGGCAGTTCTGGCAGCAAGAGGAACTTCTTGTCGGAGATTCGGCTCCTAATCCGGAGGAGCAGCGGTGCGAGGACTTCTTCCGCCAAAATCATACTCGCACGCCCGACGGCCGCTACGTGGTTCGCCTTCCGACAGTCGAGCCGCTACCTAACCTCGCCGCCACGAGGCAATCAGCTCGTAGGGTCCTCTTGAGCATGGAGAAGAGGTTCGCTCGAGAACCACGCCTGCGACAACTTTACACGGACTTCATGAGTCAATATGAAGATTTAGGCCACATGAGCCCAGCCGGCCCTGCAGCCTCAAACAGGGTCAGCTACTTACCGCATCACGGCGTCATGCGCGAGGCAAGCTCCTCAACCAAGCTGCGCGTCGTTTTTAATGGATCTTCACCGGTGCCGTCCGGAGCTTCCCTCAACCAAAATCTCCTCGTCGGACCGAACTTGCTCCCGCAGCTCGCGGATGTCCTGTTACGATGGAGACGTCATCGCTACGTCCTAGCTACGGACGTCGAGAAAATGTATCGCCAGATACTCGTGCACCCGGACGATCGAGACCTACAGAGGATTTTGTGGCGTAACAACGAGGTCGGCGACATACGCGAGTACAAGCTAAATACAGTCACTTACGGACTTTCCTGTGCGCCTTTCTTAGCTATGCGTACTCTTCGTCAGCTCGCAGAAGATGAAGAGGCAAGATTTCCTCATGGAGCCACGGTCATTCGCCGCGATGTATACATGGATGACGTCCTCACGGGCGCGGACACTATTGAAGAGGCGTTGACACTGCAGCGGCAACTAAATGACCTCTGCTCGGCGGGCGGGTTTCCACTCCGGAAATGGTCATCGAACGATTCGGCTCTCTTGCTCAACGTTCCGGCGGAACATCGGATGCAACGAGAACTTCGCGAGTGGCGGCCGCACGAGACCCACGCGATGCTCGGCCTTCAATGGCATCCTGTCGAGGACTGCTTTTCGTTTGCTACGCGTCATATCTCTGTAACCCAGATTACAAAACGCACAGCTCTCTCTCTGACATCGCGCTTATTTGATCCTCTAGGGTGGCTGGCACCCACGGTGGTGTCTGCAAAAATCGCCTTACAGCAGCTCTGGCTTCAAGGTCTTGGATGGGACGAGGCTCTTGGCGATGCTCTCACCAGGAAGTGGCTCAAATATCAGGCTGAGCTCCCGCTGCTCGAACGGATACGTGTTCCTCGATGGATTGGCCAGTACACGTCCACCACCCAGCTAGAAGTGCACGGGTTTGCTGACGCCTCCGAAACCGCCTACGCCGCCGTAGTTTACCTGCGGGTAAAGAAAGACGCTTTATGGGACACTGCTCTGCTGGCCGCTAAAACGAAGGTCGCTCCTGTCAAACAAGTGTCGCTACCTCGTCTCGAACTCTGTGCGGCCACGCTCCTCGTGCGGCTCGCTTCTCGCCTGCAAGCCACGCTCAATCTCTCCAGGACTCCTCTGCATCTCTGGTCAGATTCCACGGTGGCTCTTGGGTGGATAAGAGGTCACCCGTCTCGATGGCAGACCTACGTGGCAAATCGAGTATCCGAAATCCAAACGACCGTTCCGGACGCGCTATGGCACCACGTCCCCGGTTGTGAGAATCCAGCGGACTGCGCCTCCCGCGGTCTGTCGCCGGGCGAGTTAGTCGACCATAAACTTTGGTGGCAGGGTCCAGCTTGGCTCAAAATGGGCAATATACCCTGGCCGAAAGCCGCTGGTCCGACTGAGGAGGAGACGCTGCCCGAGAAACGAGCCAAGGTCCACGTAACCGGAGTCGCGCCAAGGGAGCCTGAAGAGTTGCGGCGGTTCTCTTCTCTCAGCAGGCTGTTACGCGTGACCGCCTGGTGTCGCCGCTGGCTCAATCGACGAGACAATCAAGGGCAATCAGCCGCCGAACCAGATTCGGTCCTCGGAGAGTGCCTTTCCATGGCCGAGCTCGACGACGCCCGACGGCAATGGATCCGGCTGATTCAAGCTGGAAAATTTAAAACAGAATTATCAGCCTTACAACAAGGTCGAGCTTTTCCAAAGTCCAGTCAGCTTAACCGTCTTACCCCTTTTTTAGATCATCAAGGTCTTCTTCGTGTAGGCGGGCGCCTGAAGCACGCGCTCCTGGCATACGACGAGCGACATCCAATTATCCTGCCTAACGAGTCGCACTTCACCCGACTCGTTGTGGACGCTTGTCACCTTCGCTCGCTGCATGGCGGAGTTCAGCTAACCTTGGGACTGCTACGCCAACGATATTGGATTCCCCGCGGCCGCGCCGTGGTAAAGCAGCGGATTCATCAGTGCGTGACGTGCGCACGATGGCGGGCGGCGACTCCACAGCAATTAATGGGCAGTCTTCCGAGAGAACGAGTGACGCCAGCCAGGCCCTTTCTCCACACCGGGGTGGACTACGCTGGTCCCGTCCTGCTGCGGACTACCAAAGGCAGGGGTCATCGGGCTTACAAATCCTTTATAGCCATCTTCGTCTGCCTGGCCACGCGAGCGGTGCACTTAGAGGTGGTCTCCGATTATACCGCGGACGCCTTCCTAGCAGCGCTGCGACGGTTCACCTCCCGGCGTGGATTGTGCAGCACCCTCCGCAGCGACTGCGGGACCAACTTCGTCGGGGCCGACGCGCAGCTGAGGTCTCTTTTTGCCGCCAGCAATCCAGCACGACGCACGATCGAGCAACGTCTTTCCCAGGAGCACATCCAATGGAAATTCAACCCGCCGTCGGCTCCTCATTTCGGCGGTATATGGGAGGCGGCTGTTAAGTCGGTGAAACATCACCTGCGTCGGGTGCTGGGCGACGCTACGCTGACTTACGAGGAGATGAGCACCCTCCTTGCGCAGATCGAGGCGTGCCTTAATTCTCGTCCATTGCAGGCTCTTTCGGACGACCCGGACGACTTCGCGGCTCTAACACCAGGACACTTCCTAGTGGGCTCAGCGCTGACCGCCATCCCGGAGCCGTCGCTGTTGGATCAGTCTTCCAGTCGACTCACTCGTTGGCGCCTCCTCCAGCAAATGCGAGATCATTTCTGGGATCGATGGTCTCAGGAATATCTTCACGGACTCCTCCATCGCCCCAAGTGGTGGAAAAAAGATGAGGGGTACACGGTCGGACGATTATGTCTCATCCGCAACGACGCAACTCCACCGACGCGATGGCCTCTGGCGCGCATTGTGCGAGTCCATCCGGGCGAGGATGGACAGATCCGGGTCGTGACCGTACGCTCCGCTACGACAGAGCTCACTCGTCCGGTCGTTAAACTCGTGCTTCTGCCTAAAAGTGACGACGAAATATCGGAAGCGTCACTTCTGTAACCAAACGTTCCTTGTAAATAATTATTGTAAATAAGCTTCGTGTAGTTATAATCGAGTTATTAATACTTACCTGGTTGATCTTTTGTTAGATAACTCTTTCGCGTATCCTATCTCGCGCACTTAATTCGCGTTCAATAAAAAAAAAAGGAAAATCCCGCCGAGATTCCTACCGTCTTTGCGCATCTTTTCGCCCGATGCATCGGGCAAGGCGGGCGGGATGTTCGAAATTCGTCGAACAATAAAAAATTAAGACTCGGGTAATCGCACCCGATTAAAAAGAGAGTCGCGGGCCCCGACTGTTCATTCGGCGCCCCTGGCAGCCGTTAGCAAGATATCGCTTTGTTAGCGAAAATTCAAAACAGCCCTCGTCCTTCTCGAAAGATCTAATAACAACAAACCGCACATTAGATCGTTAAATTTAAACGTTGTCTCAGCTACCGTCGAGTTTAGGAAAAATCGGGATCTTTCGAGAAGGGCTTGGGTATAAATTGACGCGATCGATGAGCACTGCGCCTTTTGTCTAAAAGTATCCGACGCGCTCATTTCGCTCTCTTAGATTAAAAGTTCTTTCCGTTGCTCGCGGAATCTATCGAATCTCTCCGTTGCTTGCGGATTTTATAAAATTCAGCTCGAATTTATTTGATCTTTCGTTAGTGTAAATTTATTAAGATAGTGCCTTTGTAATTATATTTAATAAAAGACAAGACTTTTTGTACATATATATTAAGCTGAACTTATCGCCTTCTCTGTTCCGCGTCGTACTCTTTCTTTCGTGCCGCGCTCATTCCCCGGTCTTTCTCGCGCTCTCTCAAACAACACCAATTGATTCCTTTCATTATTTTGTACATAAAAGTATTGAGGTAAGATAATCGAAAAATGAATATTTTACAAGATATTTTACGGTTTATGTAAAATTAAGAAATGATTTCAAGCCTCATAACTCAAAAAGTACTTAACGAAAAGGTAGTTAATTATAGTGTTTTGGAAAGCTCTCGAGATAAGCTACAAGAATGTGCAAAAATATATAGGGTGTTCCATTTGAAAAAATTGAAGTGACTTTCACGTGACCTTCAAATGACTCTTCAAGGTCAAACCAATGGTACCATCTTATGGCCCCCTCGAAACCATACAACTTTTGTCTGAAACAACTATGTTTTCTTCAAAACAACTATGTGTTTTTTTTACACCAATTGATTCCTCTCATTATTTTGTACGTAAAAGTATTAAGGTAAGATAATCGAAAAATGAATATTTTACAAGATATTTTACGGTTTATGTAAAATAAAGAAATTATTTCAAGCCTCATAACTCAAAAAGTACTTAACGAAAAGGTACTTAGTTATAGTGTTTTGGAAAGCTCTCGAGATAAGCTACAAGAATGTGCAAAAATATATAGGGTGTTCCATTTAAAAAAATTGAAGTGACTTTCACGTGACCTTCAAATGACTCTTCAAGGTCAAACCAATGGTACCATCTTATGGCCCCCTCGAAACCATACAACTTTTGTCTGAAACATTTTTGTTTGCTGGGCTTAGTTTTCGAGTTATTTGGCTGTACCTAAGTATATAAATGGGTCACCATATATATATATATATATATATATATATATGTGTGTGTGTCAAAGGGTTTGTTCCGGGACATTTAGAAATCTCATATTTTTTTACTGAATTTTAATAAAGCATTAAGATTCACTCATTTTGATCTTAAAAAATTAGATATTTCTTTCCGTTTTTGAGATATTACATTTTTAAAATTTTCCAAGACACTTGCATAATGGCAGTTTTCAGGACAATGGTTATTTCCAGGACTGTCCTGGAAAAATTCTATATATAATGGTATTTTCCAGGACAAACATAAAATATATGTAATTCTTTTTAAACATTCAAATATTCGAATATCTTTTTTTTTATTACTTTTAAAATGTTTAGTTTTCCAGGAAGTAATCAAAGCCTTACTTTAATCATTTATATGTAAGTTATATATTAAAATTACGTCTTTTATGTTTTTTGCACATTCCTATGAATCGTACGGCTTTCAAGACAAATGTGATCTAGTATACCTGAACGCCAAATTTTGTATGTACGTTAATTGCTTTGAATTCTATGAAGAACTAAAAATATCGATTTGTGGCCTAACGTTCGTTTCCAGGACACAAGTTTATTTTCAAGACATACGAGTATTATCGTAAATAATGTCCTATTAAACACTTAAATGAACAACTCCTCTTGAAGTACATTTATTTGACTTCAAATAATATGACCGCGTTTCCAAATATTGTGTGTACGTTAACTGCGTTGAATTCTTGAAAGAAATGATAATGATCGATTTTTGGCCTAATGTTTGTT
Organism: Camponotus pennsylvanicus; assembly: GCA_023638675.1. Taxonomy (NCBI): domain Eukaryota; kingdom Metazoa; phylum Arthropoda; class Insecta; order Hymenoptera; family Formicidae; genus Camponotus; species Camponotus pennsylvanicus. The sequence continues at coordinate 54,815 of JALHBL010000618.1, forward strand.
TCCAGGACACAAACACACCGTAAATAATGTCCTACTAAATACTTAAATCAAGAGACACGGTAGTGTCTTGCGTCGAGTTCATCTCTCTAGCAAGACGCGCGCCGTGTCTCTTTACGCGAGACGGGAAATTGAGACCAGTTCAGATTATTTCATATTATTATATTACGATAACCGCTGAACGGATCGAGCTCTTATTAGGCTTAATCGATAGCTTATGTTCGAATTATATAATAAAAGTGTCTTTATTTTTACTCTACGAGCTGTAGAAGTGGAAATATCGCGATATATAATTCTAAAATCGTGAAAATACGATTAAGAAACGTCCACGTCGTCATCAAACAATCCGGAATTTCGCGTCAAGTAAACTTTCGGTTAAGATATTTAATAAACTAAAGCCGTAATCACAAATCTAACGACACATTTTATTTAATATGAGTACAAGCTTTCGATTGCGACCTGTTTGAATAAAATCGGTGCAGTCAATCCCGAGAAATGATCCTTCTTTTCCTTCAGGTTAGACTCACGTACATATGCTCGCACGCACACACGCAAAGCGAGTTTGTCCCTCAAGCGGCGTTCACACCGCTGCGTATACGTTATTGCTTCGATATGTACAATGCTTTAAGAGACAAAATCATATGTGTGCATGTGCGCAACATACGTGTGATATGTATATGTATGTGTGTACGTACGTATGAAAGATAATTAAAGTATAGTGCGGAATAGTGTAACAAGGGAAAGAAGTGACACGTTAATAAGCAGTCAGGTTACTTGTTTAAAAACATAGATTAAAAGAAATAAATAATAAGAGTAAACAAATAAAAGTATAGTGTAGAACAAGGAAGAGAAGTAGTGCGTAATAATGTATCAAAGAAGAGAAGTGACATATTAAATGTTATTATCAAGCGACGCAGTAGCGTCGCGATGCCAAGTACATTTATTGTGACACTTAAGGACAACCAAGTGGACTGTGAATTTTGTAATATTCATCAATCAAAAGGTAAATATTGTGAAATTTTTCTGTTTAGACATAATATATTTTAACATATTATATATTAATATTAATCTTAATAAAGAGAATAGACAATTATCATTTTGTGGAATATAATTATTATGTAATTTATAATATATATATATATATATATATATATATATATATGTGTGTGTGTGTAGAAATTTACATATTTGACTGCGCAACCATAATTATAGTTACATAGATATTTATTACATTTGCCTGCGTAGACACAAATAATATAGTTACGCAGAAATATTCCCTACATGTATAATGATAATATATGTGTGTGTGTGTGTGTGTGTGTGTGTGTGTGGTGTGTGTGTGTGTGTAGAAATTTACATATTTGACTGCGCAACCATAATTATAGTTACATAGACATTTATTACATTTGCCTGCGTAGACACAAATATAGTTACGCAGAAATATTCCCTACATGTATAATTATATATACATTATATATATATATATATATATACATTATATATATATATATATATATATATATATATGTATAATTATATATTTAATTATTTTAATTTTATTATTATTAAATTATTTTATTTTTGTAGAAGATTGAAAAATTATTGACGTAATCTTTCATTTTTTTGAATTTTTAATTTTTAAATAAGTTTTTTTAATCTTATTTTAATTTTCTAGAAAATTTAAAAATCATTTGACGTAATCTTTTATTTTAAAAAATTGATTCAACTCTAACAAAAATATTCTTCTTTATGACAAAAATGTAATAGATTTTAAACGGAACTTCTACCTATTTGTCAGCAGCGGATTATATAAAAGCACATATGTATAAAATTTTATAACACTAACAAACTTAAAGTGAAATTGCACCCCAACTTGATGCAATTTTTTATAATTAATATCAGTATTTTTTATAAAAATAACTATTTTTTGTGAAAATTTTTCAGTTAATTTTTTACATAAAGGTAGCTACTTTTTCTGATAGCTATTTTTTGTGAGACGGTTTTTAGATGAACTCGACGCCTTTTCTTTACCTTTTTTTAAAAGATATTTTTTTAGGTCAACTCTTCCCGAAGTACATTTAGCCTAAGTCTTTCAAGTAATTTATAATTTTCAAATCTCCTCAAAGTACATTCATATCAAGCTCCTATTAAGTAATTCATGATTTAATATTTAATTGTTTTATCTAATTATATTGGAAGCAATCAGAACTTTGGCGTATAAACTCGCATCTCTGTTCTACATAAGTTATTTATTCTTTCGCTACTTTTGATGTCGACATTTTTGAAAGTGATACATCATTATGGAAAGACACGAGTTAATGCCAAACCGCCTTTACAAATGTCTGCGGCACGTTAAATGCGTTTAATCATTGAAAAAAAGGAAAACATCATTGAAAAAATAGGAACATTTTGTGGCCTAACGGTCATTTCCAGGACACGAGCCATTATTTGTAACAATATATTAAACACATGAATAAACAATTCTCCACGATGTACATTCACACATCCCAAGCTTCTATCAACTAATTCCTGATTTATTATTAAATTGTTTAATCTATTTATCCTGGAAGTAATCATAACGTTGGCATATAAACTTGCATGTTTGCTCTATATTAGTTTTATTCTTTTGTTCTATTTTATATCTAAATTCTAGAAAGTGATATATTACTATGCAAAGGCATGAGCTAACAATGCCTGACTGCCTTTATAAATGACTACGTTAATTGCGGCACGTTAAATCGTTGGAGAATGTGAATATATCATTTTATGGCCTAACGTATGTTTCCAGGACACGAGCAATTATTTGTAATGAATATCATATTAAACACATGAATAAACAATTCTCTTCAATGTACATTCATCCCAAGATTCTATCAAATAATTTCTGATTAATTATTTAATTGTTTCCTCTAATTATCCTGGAAGAAATTATCACATTGGCATATAAACTTGCATGTCTGTTCTATATGAGTTATGTATTCCCTCGTTCTTTTTTATATCAAAATTGTTACAATACATCACGGAAAGACACGAGTCAATGCCTGACCACATTTACAAATACCTACGTTAAGTGCGTCACATTAAATCATTGTAATAAATGAAAATATCATTTTATGGCCTAATGTATGTTTCCAGGACACAAGCAATTTCCCGTACATAATATCATATTAAACACATGAATAAACAATTCTCCTCAATGTACATTCATCCCAAGCTTCTATCAAATAATTTCTGATTTATTACTTAATTATTTAACCTATTTATCCTGGAAGTAATCATAACGTTGGCATATAAACTTGCATGTCTACTCTATATTAGTTGTATTCTTTTGTTCTATTTTATATCAAAATTCTAGAAAGTGATATATTACTATGCAAAGGCATGAGCTAACAATGCCTGACCGCCTTTATAAATAACTACGTTAATGCGGCACGTTAAATCGTTGGAGAATGTGGATATATCATTTTATGGCCTAACGTATGTTTCCAGGACACGAGTAATTATTCGTAATAAATATCATATTAAACACATGAATAAACAATTCACTTCAATGTATATTCATCCCAAGCTTGTATCAACTAATTCCTGATTTTATTTAATTGTTTAACCTATTTATCCTGGAAGTAATCATAACGTTGGCATATAAACTTGCATGTCTGTTCTATATGAGTTATGTATTCCTTCGTTCTTTTTTATATCAAAATTGTTACATCATGGAAAGACGCGAGTCAATGCCTGACCACATTTACAAATACCTACGTTAAATGCGTCACATTAAATCATTGTAATAAATGAAAATATCATTTTATGGCTTAACGTATGTTTCCTGGATACGCAATTATTCGTAATCAATATCATATTAAATGCACGAATAAACATATCTCCTCAAAGTACATTCATATCAAGCTCCTATTAAGTAATTCATGATTTAATATTTAATTGTTTTATCTAATTATATTGGAAGCAATCAGAACTTTGGCGTATAAACTCGCATCTCTGTTCTACATAGGTTATTTATTCTTTCGCTACTTTTGATGTCGACATTGCTGAAAGTGATACATCATTATGGAAAGGCACGAGTTAATGCCAAACCGCCTTTACAAATGTCTGCGGCACGTTAAATGCGTTTAATCATTGAAAAAAAGGAAAACATCATTGAAAAAATAGGAACATTTTGTGGCCTAACGGTCATTTCCAGGACACGAGCCATTATTTGTAACAATATCATATTAAACACATGAATAAACAATTCTCCACGATGTACACGCACCGGCAGGAATGGTGTCCCGGTATGCTTGTGTGACGCTCACTGACGTCACACTCACACAAGCGAAGCGCGCATGTACGCGGGCTGGGCAGCGAGAGAGAAAGTAGGGGTACAGTAGTGGGGGGCATTCCGATGTTGCGTCCTTCGCGCACGACATAAGAGCGAGAGAGAAAACACTATAAGACGTGATACCGAGTTAGAGGTGTCCGATAGCCATCTCTCTCGCTCGACGCTCGAAAGAGAGAGTGCGAGCGAGACAGCTATACAGGGTGATCCTGAAAAACGATATGCCTGTTAAATGACGTATTCCTGACACCATTCTAAGACAATTTTTCCTTTACCAAAATTTGATTTGAAGCGTAGTTTTTGAATTATAAGCAAAAATAGTTAGTAAATCACGCGTCGAGTACAGAAGGCAGGCAGGAGCGGCGCGGCGTGCCGCGAGCGCGGGCGCAGCGACCGCCCGACGGGTGATTACCACCGCATGAGTCGCTAACTATTTTATCTTATAACATAAAATTATGCTTTAAATAAAATTTTGGTAAAGAAGAAAATGTCTTAGAATTACGTCAGAAATACGTGTTCCTTAAAATAACGTTATTTTAATAATGAAAAGTTGTTCCGGATCGCCGGCCGTCCGACGTTGCAATCAGCTGATTGCTACATGCGATGTGTGTATGGCGGAGTGTGTGCATAAGAGAGAGAGAGAGAGAGAGAGAGAGAGAGAGAGAGGGAGGGTAGGAGGGACAGACATTCATACACACGCACGCACTTTTTTCTCGCTCTCTTTCTCTCTTTACGCAACACTCATACACTCTCTCATTCAGTCTCTCACTCACACTCTCTCGGTCACTCACTCACTCACTCACCTGCTTACTCACTTGCTCACTCACCTTGTAGCAGTGTAGCGAATCTTCATGCTATGTATTGTTGTTATCTGCTGCACGGTTATGATTGCTAGAGATGCGCCACACATCGAAATTTTTTCGATTATTAGTCTCACACTCGATTGACACAATACAGATTACACGATAACGAGTTTACTGTTTATTCACTTACTATTGATTTATCGATACCAAAAATTACTTTCAAAGAAACGCGAATGCAAACAGCACATGACTCGACGCGAAGCGACGGACCGCGGAGACTGCGCGACCACAAAAGTTATGTTGCCAGAAACGCGACACGCGACATCTAACAAACGACTTGCGCGTGGCGCGTGATTGACGCGAGATAAGACGAACAATCGGCTAAAACCTTCGCATTGCGAATGCGGTAGAAAACATGAAACGTATAATGACATACTTAAAAAATTAATTATTTATTATAAATAATAACTATTTCTAATTATAATAAATAATTATTATTTTAAAAAGCATGTGTTGTACGTTATTACGTTTTCGAAATTACTGCATTCACGATGCGAAGATTTAAGTCAATCGCAAGAATAATGTAATTAAAATTACATTTGGAAAAATTTATTTTTATTCTGCTCACAATGAAATGTTCTTTAAAGCATCTGCTTTAAAATTTTTTTTAGTCAATCCGTTCTTTTCAGAGCGACCAATACATTTTCACGTTGGAACATTTCATTGTGAGCAGAATAAAAATAAATTTTTCCAAATGTAATTTTAATTACATTATTCTTGCGATTGACTTAAATCTTCGCATCGTGAATGCAATAATTTCGAAAACGTAATAACGTACAACACATGCTTTTTAAAATAATAATTATTTATTATAATTGGAAATAGTTATTATTTATAATAAATAATTAATTTTTTAAGTATGTCATTATACGTTTCATGTTTTCTACCGCATTCGCAATGCGAAGGTTTTAGCCGATTGTTCGTCTTATCTCGCGTCAATCACGCGCCACGCGCAAGTCGTTTGTTAGATGTCGCGTGTCGCGTTTCTGGCAACATAACTTTTGTGGTCGCGCAGTCTCCGCGGTCCGTCGCTTCGCGTCGAGTCATGTGCTGTTTGCATTCGCGTTTCTTTGAAAGTAATTTTTGGTATCGATAAATCAATAGTAAGTGAATAAACAGTAAACTCGTTATCGTGTAATCTGTATTGTGTCAATCGAGTGTGAGACTAATAATCGAAAAAATTTCGATGTGTGGCGCATCTCTAGCAATCATAACCGTGCAGCAGATAACAACAATACATAGCATGAAGATTCGCTACACTGCTACAAGGTGAGTGAGCAAGTGAGTAAGCAGGTGAGTGAGTGAGTGAGTGACCGAGAGAGTGTGAGTGAGAGACTGAATGAGAGAGTGTATGAGTGTTGCGTAAAAGAGAGAAAGAGAGCGAGAAAAAAAGTGCGTGCGTGTGTATGAATGTCTGTCCCTCCTACCTCCCCTCTCTCTCTCTCTCTCTCTCTCTCTCTCTTTCTCTCTCTTACGCACACACTCCGCCATACACACATCGCATGTAGCAATCAGCTGATTGCAACGTCGGACGGCCGGCGATCCGGAACAACTTTTCATTATTAAAATAACGTTATTTTAAGGAACACGTATTTCTGACGTAATTCTAAGACATTTTCTTCTTTACCAAAATTTTATTTAAAGCATAATTTTATGTTATAAGATAAAATAGTTAGCGACTCATGCGGTGGTAATCACCCGTCGGGCGGTCAGCTGCGCCCGCGCTCGCGGCACGCCGCGCCGCTCCTGCCTGCCTTCTGTACTCGACGCGTGATTTACTAACTATTTTTGCTTATAATTCAAAAACTACGCTTCAAATCAAATTTTGGTAAAGGAAAAATTGTCTTAGAATGGTGTCAGGAATACGTCATTTAACAGGCATATCGTTTTTCAGGATCACCCTGTATATCGCGCGGGACACCGCGCTATTTCTATATGTCTCTCTTGCGCTCTAGTATCGATATGCGTACTTTTCTTTTCTTTCTTTAAGAAATGCGGCTTAATCGCGTACACTAAAGGTCGGCATTCATTCTATTAAATTAAATAATAATTAAATTACATAAAAAGATAAAATTTAATGAAGTAATAAATTCTTGGCTGCGTGCGCGCTTCGCGTGTGTGCGTATGACGTCGGCCGTCCACACATACATACCGGGACACCATTCCTGCCGGTGCGTGTACATTCATCCCAAGCTTCTATCAACTAATTCCTGATTTATTATTTAATTGTTTAACCTATTTATCCTGGAAGTAATCATAACATTGGCATATAAATTTGCATGTCTGCTCTATATTATTTGTATTCTTTTGTTCTATTTTATATCAAAACTATAGAAAGTGATATATTACTATGCAAAGGCATGAGCTAACAATGCCTGACCGCCTTTATAAATGACTACGTTAAGTGCGGCAAGTTAAATCGTTGGAAAATGTGAATATATCATTTTATGGCTTAACGTATGTTTCCAGGACACATGCAATTTCTCTTAAATAATATTATATTATAATAAACACGTGAGGAAACATTATTCTTTGATGTATATTTTTCCTAAGTCTCTTTCGAAAATTTTTTTTGTTTTAAATATTCAGTTTAATTTTTTGTAAAGCATTCAAAAAACATTGGTATAATAATTATATCACTTTGTAACCTAACATTTTTGTCATAAAATATTTTTCATTATGTCATAATCAATTTCTCACATACAATATATTTTTTTTTCAGTTTTTATAAATATTTGTATTTATTTTAAAAGATCGCTTCTTTTCTTTCAATATCTTTTTTATATAGATTATTTGATGTTACACTATTATTTTAATTAAATATCTATATATATTAATGATTCTTGTGTTTAATTCAATAATACAATGTTTATACTTCAATTGGCAATGTTGCACAATATATGTATATTTTTTTAATCAAATGGTAGTTTCCAGGACAGTCCTGGAAAATATATGTATATACATTTGAGAATTGTATGTACGTACATCTTTTATATGTATATACATAAGTTTTCCAGGACTGTCTTGGAAACTGCCATTTGACATAAAATTCTTCCAGGTCAGGCCTGGAACCCCACGAATGTCCCGGAATTTACCAATATTTATCGAGAAATGTCTCGGAATAGACCATTTGACACATATATATGTATGTGTGAAAATATACACACTACATACACTAATGTATTAATGTATATATAATTTTTCAAGGAAAACTTCTCGAATGTAAAGTAAGCAAATAATAAAAATATAGCTTACGCATCAATGAGAATGCATCTTTTATATTGAAAAGTAAAGTTGTTAATCATTCTAAAACCTTTCCCACATGATGTATCTTTTATGTGTTAAATGGGATACATAAAAGATTCTGAGAATTTTTAAGTTTAAAGACAGATATAAATTAAATAAATTGTAATTTGAAATTATTAATTTTTTATTTATGAAGTACCAAAAAATAATTTTAATATTATATATCTCACGAAAAACTTTATTTTGTTATTTTTTAAAATCTTTTCACTTAACGTTAGTTATTTAAATTTAAAAAAAAGATTAAAATTCAAATGAAATCCAAATCTCTTTTAAATGGAAATAAATATGCAATGAAAATAAAAAAGACATAATATAAACAAGACAGATGTCTTATTTTTATCTCTCTCTCTCTCTCTTTTCCTTTTCTTTTCTAAGATTATATATTACATAAAGATCAAATACCCAAATGTCTTCATAATTTTTTTGTATAACTAGGCACTCTTTAGCATATAAATTATACATATAAATTAGTTATGACATATCCTTTTCGATATGCATCGATATGTTTTTCTTCATGTTATGCGATTTTGCAGTTTTTGTTCTACTAGAACAATACAAAGCGCGCGCTTCGCGTGTGCCATTTATTCCATTATACATTTTTAATGATATATGCACAAAATTATATATGTCACAAAATAATACCAATATAATTGCAATCACTGTAAAAGAACATCAAGCCAACAAGATGTTATATCAAGAATTTTTGAATTAAAATAAATTATATAATACAGACGTTTTATACAAATATAGTGATATCAAAAATAAAAGCGTTTTATCAAACGATAAAATAAAAAATGATGATACAGCAAGATAATGGCAGATCGTCATAATGTCGAATGTACTATAATATCGAAATGCTTGTATTATATAATTTATTTCAAATTTTTGACACAAACACACACGTTGTTGTGATATCAAGCAATCAAGCGACGCGGTAGCATCGTGACGCCAAGTACATAAAAAAAAAAGAAAAACGGGATCCGAGCATTGAAAGTCCCTGCTCTCGACGCGGCGCTACCAAGTAGCTTATCCGGAATTTTGGGTTTAATAAACTTTCAATTAAGATATTTCAGAAACTAAAGTCTTAATTAAAAATCTAATGGCACTTTTATCATATATGAATACAAGCTTTCGATTGCGATCAGTTGGAATAAAATCGGTGCAGTCAATCCCGAAAAATGATAACCGTATGCCAGAATTGACATTTTTCGTTCTTCTCCATTTCCAAGCTAACATACGTATCGCACGCACACACGCAAAGCGAGTTTGGGTAAATGTTTACTTTACCGGACACCTCGACGATGACCTTGACCTTGACATATGTTGTAGGGGGTACACCCCTAAGTAACACATGATTTGAATTTTGTGGCGGTCTCGTTTAGTTTCTGAGATATGCGACTTTGAAATATTATAATGGTAATTGTTGATAATACTAAAAGAGAGTGGGCCTCTTTACCGATTTTGTTAAAACTTTTTTTATAAATAGATTTTGATGCGTAAAGAAACTTTTTCCTCTAACAAAATCGTCGCTCTACCACGCGAAGCGAGATATTAATTTTTTCAAATTACAGTGGAACTATCCAAATTATATGATTTTATATAATTTTATATAAAAAAAAATAACTATCTTGGGCGATAGACATTGGGCTACGCTACCGACAGTGCCGCCCGACCCCTCTCCGCGGGGAAGGCGGCTTAACGGGCGCGCTAAGCGCGCCCTACCGCCTTCCCCGCTCCGAGGGGCGGGCTCCGCGATTAGGAATTAAAAATTTTTGTTAAAATTATAATGTATTTAAACTAGTTGAACCGGATAAATAGTTTTTATTTATTTCCTAATCGCGGAGCCCGCCCCTCGGAGCGGGGAAGGCGGTAGGGCGCGCTTAGCGCGCCCGTTAAGCCGCCTTCCCCGCGGAGGGGGGTCGGGCGGCACTGTCGGTAGCGTAGCCCAATGTCTATCGTCCAAAGTAGTTATTTTTTTTTATATAAAATTATATAAAATTATATAATTTGGATAGTTCCAGTGTAATCTTAAAAAATTAATATTACGCTTCCCGTAGCAAAGCAACGATTTTGTTAGAGGAAAAAGTTTCTTTACGCATCAAAATCTATTTATAAAAAAAGTTTTAACAAAATCGGTAAAGAGGCCCACTCTCTTTTAGTATTATCAACAATTACCATTATAATATTTCAAAGTCGCATATCTCAGAAACGAAACGAGACCGCCACAAAATTCAAATCATGTGTTACTTAGGGGTGTACCCCCTACAACATATGTCAAGGTCAAGGTCATCGGCGAGGTGTCCGGTAAAGTAAACATTTACCAAAAAATTTTCGAAATTTCTTTTAATGTAGAATCTGAATACAAATATAGCGTACACAATATAAACATGGCTTTCCTGTTAAATTTTTTATACATATCTTTTAAAAACATATATATATATATATATATATATATATATATGTATAAAAGATTGTGTATTAAGATATTATTATAAATTTTTTGATCTTAAATTGACTTATTTATAGTAAGATTATTATATAGTTAATAGGTTGTTATTTTTACTTGGATATTTTATAATTTTCAATCGGAATAGACGAAATAATAAAACTTCTCTAAATTGCTATATTAATATTATTATTATATTATTAATACTTTGTGGATTTACTGAACAATTGTACGTACGCAAAAACATAAAATTTATAAAATAAACAATACTTTATGAGTTCATACAACAATTATAATATAACGTATATATTTATATATTAACATATATGTTATATAAATATTTCTTAACAAAGTATAATCAATGTTGTCGATTATTAAATCGTGGCCATTAAATCACATTGTATGATTAAGCACTATAAAAATAAAGACTTCAAAACTGTATAATTATTATAATTGATCACATACATTATGAAATATAAGCTAATAAAAATAAAATAATAAAGTCAATCATAAACAAATAATTATCTTCTCGTTTTTCTTTCCATATGTTATTATGTGTGATTTTGTCTCACTTATTATTGTTATGTAGATCTCTCTTTTTTTCTTCTCGTATTGCTCGTTGCTTGGCAAATCTGAACCATTCCGCAGATGTTATATCAAATTCGGCTTCAGTTAAACCTGAATGTACAGAACATATGACATCTGAAAATTAAGTTATAACTTTATTAATAATATTAGTGCGTGCTGTGTGTGTGTGTGTGTGTGTGTGTGTGTGTGTGTGTCCGCGCGCGCGGATGCACGCGCACAGGTTTGTAGTAAGAAAATTACTTTAAATAATTAATAGTAGCTAATAATAAAAAAATATATTTTTTTTTAATTTAAGGCATAAAATTTAAGAAAACAGTTAAATAAACTTTTAAAATACTCACCACGTATAATCTTAATAAATGTTAAATTACATATTTTATAATTTGAGCGAATGCCTTTCCAAGAACAGTTTTTAGCACATGTATTACTAATTGTTCGTTCTAAGACACGATGAATGCAAATTCGTGGTGTGTTACCTCCAATTTTTAAAATCAATTTTTTCTAAAATTAACAATAAGTTTATATAAATATATCATAAAAACATGTACTATTTATTCATATCAGCTGTAAATTCATAAAAAAGAAGTAGCTAATAATATATATTGAAAAAATTTTTTGTAGAATAGAATATAATTGTAGCATAGAATAAGAATGGTTTTATGTAGAAAATAAGAAAAAAATTTATAAAGTTTTATAAAAAATGTTTAGATATAAATTGTTTGATTTATAGAATCAATATTAAATCTTTTGCAGTGAATGCAATTAATGGAATGAATAATATAAATATAAATCTTATAAGAATGTAAATAATATAAATATAATATAAATAATATAACTAATATAAATAATATAACTTATAAATATTATAAAAATGGTTTACTTTTTGAAAATGATATAAATAATACAAAAACCGCATTTATATCTTTTTTTAAATGTAAATAATATAATTAATAATTTAGATCTATATATAGATTTAAATAGTTACAAATGAAAAATGATAACTTACAAATTGCGATGCAGCAATGTTATTTGAATTAATTAAATCATCAAATTCTTTTATGGATTCTATTGTTTGGATTGGCAATAATGGTGTTATAATAACCATATCATTTTCTGTAAGTTCTGTATTATTATTATTTTGACAGGATTCCAATTTAGCCAATCTTTTCGATATATTTGTTAGCTCGAAATTGGTTGTAACATTTGCCCGTATAATTTTGTTTAAGCTTGCTGCAATTAAAAAGAAGCGTACAGCACATACATATTTCATATATGATTATATAAATATTGCGTAATTGACATTGATAAATAACAAATTGATAATTAACAAATTTTCAAAACATATAAAATAGATATAATAATTTATTATACTTTCTATTCGTTCCAAAATATTGTAGACATCTTTTGTTGATGGAATCTCTAAAATAGGAATATTCTCAATATTCATAACGGTAACAGGTGATGACGACTTATCAGGATATAAACTTTCCTTAAATTTTGTTTTTCCATTAGAATTACATTTGTTGATATCTGCAGATTACAATAATCTGTTTTAATATCTTAAACATTTATATAATTATACATTTATAGGAACAAAATTATAACATATAAATGTACTTGTACATGATGAAAAAATTTCAATTTCAGGATTTTTAGAAGTAGAAGAATGTAGATTTTTTTCGATTCTGTAGGTACTAACAGATTGGCATAAGTTATCTATTTTTTCTGTATTTTCAGTATATACAGGCATAGGATTAAAAGGAGAACGATTAATATCTGTAAACAAAGTAAATCATAAAAAATAAATAACCATCTCAAATATTCAGCATACTATATGCGCAATACCACGTCAAATCAATAAGAAATGTCCTCGTATTTTTTAAATTGAACGAAGTTTTCTTTAGGTGAAATGTTCGAAATAGGTTTTTGCAGAAATTATGAACAAAATTTTCGTAAAAAATGAAAATGTCAATTTTAAAAATTAATATCTCTGGTTATATTTGTTATATTTTGTTTATAACTTTTGCAAAAAATATTTCAAACAAATAAAAAAATATGTATCTTCTTATTTTATATATATTACACATAAAAATGTTACGTTCGATTTAAAAAATACAATATTAAAAAAAGTTTTTTGTCCGATTTGATATAGAATTATCCATATATATTTCAAAGTAAATTAAAGAATTTCAAAGTAAATATACAAAACTCTTACTCTGTTTCAAATGTTTGGTTAATTTTTTGTTTTTTTCACTAGTATCATCATAATTTTCTTTGTCATTCTCTTCTTCATCATCTAAATCATCATTGTTTTCCTCGTGATTTTTCTCTAACTCTTTAAAAAAATGTTTATTTTTCCTTACATTTCTTTGTCCTCGGCCAAATTTTTCATCATCAGTCGTAGTATAGTAAGCATCTGTAGCTGATTTTCGTGCAGATGCAAGTGACGCTACCAAATAATAATAATAATAATAATAATAATAATAATAATAATAATAATAATAATATCCGTAACAATAGTAAATATAATGTTAATAATTGCACACACACACACACACACACACACACACACACGTGTGTATTTAATGTTAAAAGAAAAAAAAGAGATCAATCAAAATAATGAAAATATTGGAATTAAAAAATATTTTTATAAAACTATTTTATAACTAACTATTAACTAACTATTAACTTACAACAATATTTGGTCACCATAATGTGAAAAGTTGACCATGATTTCTTATCCGGTTCAGTTCGATTTTCAATTAATGAACTGATATTTTTTGTGTTAGGCCACCAACAAATAAAATCATCTTCTTCATCACCTTGTTGAATCCAATTTGTTGGAACCTCCGAGAAGGATTCATCACTTAAAAATTGTACAACTGCGTATAATTTTTTTTCGGACATTTTTTCTGAAAAAAAAATATATATATATATACATATATTACAAATTTACACAGTATAATGACTCAGCACAATATATAATCCATATAAATGCCCTCACAAGAAACACTATGAATTTTTGATAGTATAAACTCGCAATGTTAAATACTGTACAATATTTTTAATAAAGATAAAAGTACACTTCTTAAATTTGTAGTAATTCGCAGAACAATATACTATAGAATAATTAAAATTACTATGAAACTTGATACATTATTTTATGAAAAGCAGAAATGGAAAATGAATATGGAAGCACAAACAAATACTTATAATCGCCTTAATAATCTAAGCTACAGGTATAACATTCAAAATATATCCAATTAAAACAACTTCAATTAAAATCAGATCTACATAACAATCATATAAAAATTAATCCTAAAAAGTATCGTCGGATCATTCTTTAAAATAACACACTGAAATATTGTTTCTAATTTAATTAAGTCCGTTAAAAGAACACAAAATCATCGCAAGACGAGAATAACGAGAATCAAAATAATAATTATTATTATTATGTGCGTGCATGCAAAAGTGGAATTATAACGAATGTGTTCTGCAACTCAAGATGTTTTAATTTCAAACATTTTGTTTTTATATTGGTTGCCGGCAATTTTTCAATATTAAAGGGACTTGTTTCCGTAAAAATTTGTATGCCCAGTAATTCTTTAGAATCACATGGAATACTAAAAAATGGTTCGGTAAGTAAAATTCGCTTTACATTTATATATGGAACATTATTATCCAAAATTATTTCTAAAATAAAAGCTAAAGAATTGTCATTCAACAAACAACAATTTTCATTTTCTTTTGTGAAAATATTGAAGCCATTAAATTCTAAATAAGATATATCATTACTATCTTTAACTGTTTTTTTAAATGAATAATAGGATATGATTTTAAATAACATTTTTCGAGTGGAAGTCGGTTTAATTCGAAAATTCGGTTAGAATATTCCTCTAATGGTTTGCCACAATTTTTTATTCGTTTTTTAATCTTTTGCATGTAATTTTCAAATTTAAAACAGCTGAAAGCGTCTAAACACCCTAAAGTTTTAACATCATTTGCAAGATGTTCTAAATTGTGAACATTATGTGAAAGATATTCAAGTCCAAAAGCATTTTTGTAATTTGAAATAAACCAGATTATCAAAGAATGTGCGAAATCGTTAAGAACTAAACATCGTTCTGGATCTGCAAATATACGAATAGCTACACTTAATGATAAAAAATGATTATAATAATCATGAGACAAAAAGGGCTTTAATAAAATTAAACCTAAATAAAGCAAAAAAAGGCGAACTTCCGTAGCTTTCCAACTGTCAATATATAATAAACTTCTTGGTAATCTTGAAAATTCTTTAATTATAAATTTTCTTGTGTCGAGTAAGTGTTTGTCGATGGAATCAATTGCAGCATTAGATAATCTTATACCTTTCCTACCCCTGACATAAAATTGTAATAAACGTCTTGAACCCAAACAAACAAGATGCATGTAATCGAGAGGAATTTGTGATATCATATCTATAGGAAGATTTTCTAAAATTGAATCACCTACATGATGCTCATCTTGATTACGACTACGAAATGATTCGTTCGTTCTTAATGTAGAATTAATTTCTGGGAATATAACTCGATTACATACGAAATCACCTTCTTGTGTACATTTTGAACATGAAAAATAACCTGTGTGACCCTTCGTACAAGTAATTAATGATTTTGCAGGAGCATCGCATAATATTGCATTTAATAAGATTTTACAATGGAAATCATTATCTAATAATACACCTTCTCGAAGAACAATTTGTGCTTCATTAACAAAAGGACGGAGAAAATTATTCACATTTTTAGGTTTTGACATTCCGTGAAACATACCAACTGTAAAAGGCTCGGTATAAAGGTCATTAATTTCAATTGATGCAAGAATAGGCCAAAATTGGCTACTTGAGCTTTTACTCAATGGTAAGCCATCGATATTAATATTTATTTTCACTTCACGAGGCATGGTTCTACAATATTTTAATATAGAACGTTTTATTCCTGAAGCCAATCCAAAATGAATGTATCTTCCACCACTAAGAGAAGATATATTTTGAAAAGTATTATGTGGTGTTTTCATTAAAGTTCTACATGTTTGAGGTAAATCATCATGACCATGTTTCCGCAGAATTAGAAGAAGTTTATCTACAGTACCTTGAGGAATACAACATTTAGAAACTAACATTTGCAAATCTTCTTGTAAACTAAAATTTTGTTCCTGTTCTGAGGAGATCTCATTATTAAAATCGATTGATTCGGTAGGAAAATTAGATAATAAAGAATCGTTTTGATTTAATGCAACTGGAATGTCAAAATTGTTACATATTGAAGAATTATGATTATCCATTGACAAATTTGAGATATTATTGGATGAATCTAAAATATTATCATCAAGAAAAGTATTGGTACAAGTTTCATTGGAAAATTTCGTAATCTCTGAATTAGAGTCATTGCAGATCATTTCTACATTAGAATTAGTTTTAAAATGGTTTTTGGAAACATTTGATGTAGTTGCCTTCTCTAATTGAGAAATATGAAGTGAAATTAATTGGTTTTTACGCCTTTTTGATAAATGATGATATGTTTTCGGCATTTTGATAACTGAATCTCAATTATTAAAATCAGAACAATAAATTTTCAAATAATTAAGCTTTAATAGTTAGCAACATGAATGATTTTGTGATAAAGTTTATAAAGTAGAGTTTAGGTAGAAAGAATCAATATAAGAATATATATAAATAGACAAATACATAAAGAACAAGTATGAACATATAAGGACAAGAATTTAATAAAAACTGATGAATTAACTTTTCTGATTAAATTAATCACTATTTTTAATATCACTATTTTATATCATAAGAATCAAAATTATATGCAAATATCAATTAGTAAATAAAATGAATAATAATTTTACGTAAAAATAACCATCTAATTAAACAAAGAAATGAACAAATAATGTGCGAACAAACATATCAAGAATTAAATAAACTAGACATAAATGTACATGCAAACTTAAAATAACTTAAAATAAGCAACTTTAAAATGTTGGTATAATTAATGATGAGCTACTGTAACATTATAAATATGAAAATCAAATGGAAATTTTGAATACTGATGCTTTGATGAAACTTCCTAAATATCCAAGGAATAAAATATTATTGGTTAAATTTAATTATAATAAAAACATATGTGAATATTGATAATTATTAAATGAAACAAATAATATACATATACGCAAACTAAATAATTTTAAGCAAATGAATGAACTGACAATGTATCACAGAACATCAATACAATGAATAATAATAAATGGATGTAGCAAAAGCAAATAAACTAATATCACTGAATAATTGAGAAATTACTAATATAAAGTGAAAACATTCAAAATCTAATATTATTTGAATATTATAAAATAGCTGTTAAATAAAAAATAAATAGTTCATAATAAAGATTAAAAACGTATAAAACTTTACTAATTAAATTAAACGCGCGTGACAACGTAATTGGAAATATTTATTTTACACGAATAAAATTTGTGTGCAAAAAATTAATTTCTGTAATCTACCATAACCTATGAAATTCTGTAGTATTGTAATGCTTTCGATATATATCTAATGCTTTTAATATCTAATATTTATACTTTCCTTACTCCAGCTTTCTGATGAAAATCCGCTGACTAAAATCTGCTTCAGGGCAGCACTAAGAACAACAACAATCCACTAATTGTGCACTGTGTGAACGCTCGAAGTGAAAAACTCGAAGCTCGACAATAGAACGGTAGTGATCAATATGGCGATTGATCATCATTTGTTCTTAGTCGATGCAAAAGAATGTTACGACGTTATACCACATGCGCCTTGGATTTCCTATAATCCCGTGTATTTTAAATACAGAACACTCCGCGACAATGATTCGTTCCTCGGCTCCTCGTGCGGGGTAAGAGAAATGTAGAAGTAGTAGCCGTGGCGTCCTCAGTAGCTGACTTATCGGCGTATTTATCGATCTAATTATTGATCCCCGCAAAAAATTACACTGAGTCGATAAAGAAGGTATGCGCACGATTTACCACAATAATCAGAGATATTAAGTCAGAAATAACATTAAAATAATATTAATGTATAGAAAATCTAATATTTTATTTAAAATACTACATTTTCTATACATTAATATCATTTTAATGTTATTTCTGATTTAATACTTCTGATTATTGTGATAAATCGCGCACGTATATTCTATATCGACTTAGCGTATTTTTTTGCGGGGACCGATAATTAGGTCGATAAATTAACACCGATAAGTCAGTTGCTGATGACGCCACGGTTATACTTCTATATTCCCTTTGCTCTGCGGAAGAAGCCTATAAGAACGAATCATTATCACGAAATACACATATATAGGAAAAAATCCCGCGCATATGCATTAATAAGTTGCGAAATTTAATTTATAGCTCTGCGTAAAATATGCAAATAAAGAAACATAAATTTCGAATATAGAGGAATGGCTGGTTTATATATATATATGTGTGTGTGATTATTTTATATAACATGAATAATTTTGAATTAGAAATACTATATAATAAGGATATAACAGCTGTTATTAATCTTTTACTTCAATGTTATATAATAATGTTATAGAAATACTATATAATAAGGATATAATAGCTGTTATTAATCTTTTACTTCAATGTTATATAATTGTTATAATATGTACTTGCTGGGATATATAAATATAACATTATATTATATAATATTAACCATTTTGAGTTATATAAATATTAGATAATAAAGATATAACAACTGTTATTATAACTTTTTATTCCAATGTTATATAATTGTTATAATATGTGTTTGCTGGGTTATATATATTTTTATAACTTTATTTCATATACTTATATTTTTGAGATATTTCGGGGTCCGACCTTTTCAAGCAATCTGTGTATCGTAGCGACGTAACAGCACATTTCCTACGATCCTAGGTTCATTTGCAAAAAAATTTTCTTTTGTGCCCCCGACAATCTCTGAAAGTTTGTCAGCTGATTACTGTATTGTTTATACGTCGAACGGAAAAAAATCTAGAATTACTAATATTGGGAGTGTACCGCGAGAGCACAAAGCAGTCGAACATCGGCGCTGATATATAAACGGGGGAAGCAAGGGCACAAAGCAGCCGAACATCGGCGCTAATATGTTACAATTCTTCCTTAAAAATAAAATAAAATAAAATAAAAAAGGGAAGATGATTTTGGGGTTAGGCCCAAGATCTTCTTTAAAGGAATATCGCTATTTATATTGTTTATCAACTGGTAATATTGTTTATACTTGCGATAATACAGAGATGACAGAGAGAGATAAAGGGATAGAGAGAGAAAGAGAGAGGGATAGAGATAGAGGGATAGAGATAGAGGGGGGAGAGAGAGAGAGAGAAAAATGATCCTGGGGCGCCATTTGTTTATATTGTTTATAAATTTGTACGACGCGTAGTTTGCAAAAATCTAGAATTATTTATATTAGGGGTGTACCGCGAAAGCACAAAGCAGCCAAACATCGGCGCTGTTACAATTTTTCATTAAAAAAAATAAGAAAATAAAATAAAATAAAAAAAAGGGAAAATGATTTTGGGTTAGACCCAAAATCCTCTTTAAAGGAATACCGCTGTCTTTTGTTCATACTTGTCATAAAACATCCAACACATGCGTCCCCCGCCCCACAACCCCCGCGCCACCGAAATCCCGCGTGCCGTCATCCCCCCGCTCTACTGAGATCCCCTCGCACCTCACCTCCCTGAGAGGACCTGAGTTAGAACCGGCCTATACCCTCTACTAAAGCGAGTACATGTGGGTATAAGCGAGACAGCGGCGAGCTGTACGTGTGAGAGGGATGGGAATACGTATACGTTAGGAACGATGCATTCTCGCATCGTTACAATATCTTGATTACATTTTTGTAGTGTTTTCATGCAATATTCTAAATGATTTAATTTCTTTAAAATCAAAGTCATACCTACAACCAAAAATCATTATTAAAATCGAAAAGAATTATAATTATAATTATAAGTGTGAAAATCTGTTATTATTTACATTCTAATTTCTCTTCTGTTGCTGTAGAGCTTTCTTGTAATTTTGAAATATTATATTGAATAGCATTGCTGCTTGTAGTTGGT